>PVKN010000546.1:6878-72793 GCA_004027915.1 Capromys pilorides
TTTTTTTTTTTTTTTTTTTTTTTTTTTTTTTTTTTTTTTTTTTTTGCAGGACTGGGGTTCAAACTCATGACCTTGCACTTGCCATGAAGGCACTTGTGCCACAGAGCTGTCTCCCCAACCCCTGCTGTTTCTCTCTTTTTAAAATTATCTTTAAAGTAAAAAAAAGGCATGGCCAGTCAGATAGCTCAGCAGACTAAGGCCCTGCTTAGATAGGCGCAGGGACCCGAGTTCCATCCTCCACATGCCGTGTCAGCCCTGCCCCTAGGGCTTACTGAGATAGCAATTGAGACTGGGCGTGGTGGTGCGTGTCTGTAATCCCAGCGCTTGGGAGGCTGAAAGCATGAAGATCACTACAAGTTCGATATGTGTAGTGAGACCCGTTAGACTTTGTGCTAAATACATTTAAAAAATTATTAAAAAATAAAATAAAGTATAAAAAAAAAAACCTTAAGCTTTATAAGCAACTTAGGAAGCATTCTTTCAAAGTTTAGTTTACTGCCTCGCATATATAGGGGTTTAGAATAGCTATAGAAAAACTGAGATAAGGAAAAGGACAAAAGAAAGAAGGGAAGAAGATATATGTATGTATATATGCAGGATAATGTGGATCATTTTACTGCCAGTTTCTGCTGGTCTTTTGAAAGGAGCAGTTAACGCCTGAAATTTTTTTCTTTTTATTCTTATTAGTTTTTCTTTTTAATTTCTTATAACTTTTTTTGGTGGTTCAGCCTACCCTAGGCGGGGCTGGCCCCAGCGATCTAACTGAATTTGCCTAAACAGGCACTGCTGAGCTATCTCACTGGGCCTGATAGGTTTGTTTTGCTTAACCATTTGGCTGCTGACATATGCAAAGAATAGCGCTCCTTAACAGTCAAATGGTTAAACTAATTTTGCACATTATATCTGATAACCTAAACTAATTTGAAGATCGCATCATGCAATACAGCAACCACTGCTGAATTCCTATTATTTTGTTTAGTGAAATCTTGTATCATTTCTTTTTTTTTAGAGTAGAATATATTTATTAGGGAAAAGAAAGTTCCTGTTTGAGAGAGGGAAAGAAAGGGGATCTGAGCAGGTTGCCTCTTTTATATCAACTCTAATGTGTTTTTTTATTACTATTTTGTATTCCTTAAAAAAAAGAATATCTGTGCAAAAGACAAATGTGAGCCTGTACCAGAACTTCATTTTTAATGTTAATACCACATAAACCATGGCTTTCTGCCAGCCAATACTAGGAATAAAGGTAGATAAATGGAAAAGCATTCCAGTCCTGCCACTGCGGGTACACAGGGGCATTAAGAAATTAGTAAGCACTAGGTTTAACCAAACTGAACTACCCTCCCCAGCCTAGAGAGACAGAATCACATGCCTTGGAATAAGGTTCTTACAACTGACAGCGAGGCTGACTGTGAGGCACCACTGCTGGCCTCAGGGCACCCTCCTTCACCAAAGCTCACTGTCCCAGAGTTGACCACGGGGGATGGGTGTAGGGATGAAGGAAAAAATGCATCACATCCCACCCTGACACTTTATAAAAGGTTCTGTGGGCAGGCCCAAGGTTCAGAAGCAGCCTATCGATCGCATATTTTCTCTTCTACTGTGTACATAGACTCGAGCAGCAGCGTCCCTAATAGAAATACAATTCTAGACGAATTGAGTTTAAAGGTCAGCTTTATCACAGTGAAGGGGGAGGGGAGGGGGCTGGCACTCCTTCCAGGACGAGGTGCTGTCTTCCCGCAATGACTCAGATCAGCTTGCTGGCTGGGGAGTGCTGGAGGCAGCTGTGGAAGGAGGCAGGGACCCAGCCAGCCACGCGTGTGTTTATGGTGAGAACGTATTGGGCCAGATTGATTGCCATCGTCATTACCTTGGCAGTTTTCAAACACAGAGATAAATGCTAACAGCATCGTATGTGCAAGATGGGAAAATAAAAGAGCAAATGTGGGCCAATCAGGACTGTGACATAGATGTGACGAAGCATTTAAAGTAGCTGGCTTTTTCTTCAGCAATTAGAAGCGCATAATTCCAATTTAGTCTCAGTTTTCAGCAGAGGGAAATATTTCTAATGGGTGCTACTCAATAGACTTTTCTACGTCAAAAAGTATTGATCTGGAAAATGATTACGTAAATTTTCTCCTGAGTTTTATTTTGAATACCACAATAAAAACATTGAAACGTTCACCGCATGCATCATTCATCGGTGAGATTAATTGTTAACAAACGCCAGCTGGGAAGTTTGGGTGGAAAACAGAAAGATCATCATAGTTTCCAGGTCCTGAGTGGAGATTCCTGCAATCCCAGATAGATGAATACCAGAGGGTCCAGGGCACTTCTCAGTTTTTTAAAAAGCATGAATGGACCAGAAAAGCTTTCAACTTGAGACTGCAAAATGGCCTATTCTGGACTCAAACACATAAGCACATTACCCTCTGCAGAGCCTCTGGGGCAGCCTGGTCCACTGCGAGTATCACACACATGAAGAAGGAAGCAGAAATACAGTTTTAAAGAGCCAGGCCAGATGCTACGGCCTCAACACAGTGGTCACTATTTCTTTCCACAGTCCTGCTCATAGAAACAGTTTATCTATTTCTCAGCCAAGGAAATCACCAGTACTCAGTGGCATCTTTCCAGGCACCTGGTGGAATTCATACCTGGCTCCTTCCACTGCCTCACAGCATAGTACTTGTGCTTCTGTATGGCCAGACTCTGGCTTGACCCACATCATCAAGAGGTGGGCTGGGAGAGCGCCCCCCAGCCCCAAGGGAACAGCTAGGCTGTCCTCACCTTTCTGTTTACATCCAGGATATTGTATGTGTGCCAGAATGTTGCAGGAACCAAAGCCCTGAAATCCAGTATTCAACTGAGCTGTTTTTCTCCGCCCTCCATCAGAGAATGACAAAACACCAACTAAGCCTACTGAAGTTGTTTTTGTTTACCTTCTCCATCTGTGGATAGCCTTGAAAGGAAGTTGTTTAAAGGAGGAAACTGTGAATGAGGATCTTAAAGCCACTTTAGTGGGATCCATATGGTTGCTCAACACAGTATGTTGACCAACACTATAGTCAGAGTGGAGGAGAGGAGGCTGGTATATTCTGCACAGTAGATGGGCAGACACTACTCCTCCAGAGGGCCAACTGAGGTGGGCAGCAGGAGCCCTTGAGCGCTGACCTCAGAGGCAGCATGATCTTCCCCACTCACCCCAAGTCTGGTCACAGTCCCTGCTGACCACCCAGGGCATGGAGTCATTGGGCCGTTCCACAAGGAACACCACAGGGGGCTGCTCTCCTGCCCCAGGCCTAGCTCAGTGTACATCAAGAAAGAACATGACAACAGTTCACTATTCCTCACTGATACAGTATACTGATACTGTATTCCAGGATACAGTGATGCTAGGCAGAGCCCCACTGCAGGGGTCAAGATTGTAGTCCTCTATATCCAGATGTTGGCTGCACAAACAAATAACTGCATGGACATAGACAGCCAGAACACGGGAACACGGCTTTCCATGCAAAGCACTGGCGAGATGGGATGGGCACAGTACAGAGGACAACCAGGCCCAGAAGACCTGGGTTCCAGGGCAAGCTTCATAACCTTCTCCCCACCACGGCTCACCTGTGCCTGCCCCCAATGCACAAGGAAGCCTGGCCTGTGCCCCAGCTCTCACCCACATCTATCTCAGCCCTGGAGTCCCCTGGATATCTGAGGGCCCATCTCCAGGACTGAGCTCTCCCTGGTCTGTTCTGTCTTACTCCTCGGTCTTCTTGTGCAACCCCCAGCATGACACGGGAATGCTCTTCAGCGATTCTTGTCTTTATCCCCCACACAACCATCTTCCAGATCTGTGGGCATCATTGTAAATATCTGTGAGACCTGTAACTGTCTGCTGCTGTCTCCCCCCATACTAGGGCTCTGCCACTTTCTCTGTCAGAATAGCACACTCCCCACCGTTCACCTACATCTGCTTCTATCTGCCCGTGATTCTCCTTACCTACCCCAGCCTTGCTTATAGTGCTAGGGGGCAGAGCCCATGCTTCGCTCAACTTGACCTTCTGTCTCTCCCCAGCCTCCAACATAACCATTCTCATGATCAATTTGTGCATTTGAAGATCTATTCTTCTTTTTATTGTCTTAGAATCCTTTCCCCACATTTGATCCCAGTGATAAACAAACAAGTATACAGATTAAGGGCACTAGGATGTAAAAGCACTACTCTAAAAAGTTTAAATGTGGGCCCACAAGATAGCTCAGCGGGCTAAGCACCTGCTTAGGCAAGCACAGGGACTGGGGTTCGATCCCTAGCACCACTGGCCATGCCAGCCCTACCCCAGGCATTAAGACCAGGTGTGGTGGCACAGGTTTGTAATCCCAGCATGGAGAAGGCTGCAAACAGGAAGACCACTCCGAGTCCAAGCTGCATAGTGAGACCCCGTGCTAAATACACAAATTAAAAAAAAAAATTTAAATGCTGAAATGTGCATTCAGCAGATAATGTTCATGTAGATATTATGCTAGAAGCACACATTCCTTCTCCTGATAAGGTATTTAATGACTAGACAGCGCAAGTAATAGAGATATACCAATTAACCCCCAAGGCTGCATTGATTCATTCTCCACTTAATTTATTAGTCACAGGCTAAAAGCTACTTAGAAGAAAAGGGAAGGTTTGCAAGGCTTAAACAAGTTGTTTTTTAAGTACTCTGTTTTAGTTCTCAGTTCCTTTTCTGCCAAATCTTTTGCATAAGTTGCTAAGAAGTCATAGAATTAACTGACTTTCATTACAAGTCTTTCTATTGCCTTTGTCCACCTGCTCTCAGAGATACAAACAAACTGATACACTTCAGAACACAGAGGTGGGGCGAGGGAAAGAAGACTGGACAATATATAGCCTAGATCATTAGCTGTTTTTTGTTGTTGTTCTTGTTTTTGTTTGTTTGTTTGGTCTTTTTGAGACAGGGTCTCGCTATGCAGTTCAGGCTGGCCTTGAGCTCACTTTTGTAGCCCAGGCTGGTCTCGAACTCACACTAATCCTCCTGCCTCAGCCTTCCAAGTGCTGGGATTATGGGCGTGCACCACCACGCCCAGCTAGATCATTAGATTTAGAGCTCTCATGAGATTCCTATGTAGTTTCATATTTTAAAAAGATACAAAAAGGATATATGTAAAAGAGGCTGATGATTAAATAGTAGATAACTAAACGTGAACAATGCAGGGGGTAGGACACCCTGAATAGCTCAAGTCAGAGAACAACCAGATGCCCCTAGCCAAGCTGACTATTAGGCTTACTGCGTTCATCAGTTCTCTGTTGCTGGGGTACAATAAGCAGCGCCCACGGTTCACAGGGCAGAGGTTTAATTGGGCTCATGGTTTTGATGTTGCAGGCCATGGCTGGTGGCTCAAGGGTGAGCAATGGTGCCATAGATGAGCATGCCGAGGACCACTGCTCAGCCTGCAGTAGCTGGGAAGCAAAGCGGGCAACACGGCCGGCTGGGTCGCAGCACAGGGACTTGGCTCCCCACCTCCAAACATGAGGCATTTGGGGTGCACCTTAGATCTAAACTATAGCATTCAAATTATTCCTAAAATATAAAAGTGGTACCCACCAGTCCTTTTAATTCCAACAAATCACTAAGTAAATGCTCAAGTAACCACTTAGTGACCAAATTTTTAAGGAGTTCAGAAATGTCTACCTGATCTGTATAGGCTGTGTTTATTTGTGAGCATATTAACTGATACTTCAGCTTCCTCCTCTTTTTAATAACAATTCCTGGGACTGCTATGAATCTCACATCATTACCATACACAGAGCCTTGGGGATGGCACAAAGCATAGAGGAAGCATTCAAGTATTAGTTATACAGATTATTTTTCTCACTATGGCACTAAATTAATGATCATCAGAGGGATCCCAGCATTGAGAGACAGCAAACCTGGTTCCTTTGGAGCAAAAGAAAACCTATGAAGAGCAGGAAATGCTGAGGGCTCTGAAGTGTCTGCTTATAGGGTGACAAAGCCAGGAGAAGAACGAGACTTCCCCGGTTATTTCTTTGCACTTGGAAAAACTGCCCAAGGTCAGAATGTAAGTGGTGGAAGTGAGAAGGAAATTAGGAGTTTAGGGCTTCATGTTCCTTATTGTCTCCACAACCCTTCCAAAGGGACAGCATTTAGAGGGCTGAAGCGCTTTGCAAGTTTCAGCAATTCAGCTGCACATTCACAAGCAAGCCAACAGAGCATGTTCCCCAGCTAAGAGGGAATTCACAGCCCTTTTTCTAGAACACTAAAGGTTCTGTAACTCTTATTATAGGACAGCACCCCTTCCCGTTCCTTTCTTCGGAAAACATTAATGACCACCATTCATCCTCTCTGCTCATTATTTGTGCACTGGATCTTCATTTCCCTGCTACAGATCCCTTTCCTTCCTCCTAACGGACTCAACAAAGTGGTTACTGCCTCTAAATTGCCAGTTTTGCAAACTGTATATATATAAAAAAAACCACTTGCATTCTGGACCAGCGTATCCAGAGAGAACGGGACACCTACTTAACAGCAGTACTTAATCCCTTGAAGCATGTGTAAAAGTGGTTACTTAAAGGAAAAAGTGAGAGACAAAAAACCTGTCTTTCACAAAAACTCTAGTACCCCGCCTTTGGCTGCCTCTGATGTGAGCCAAGAGTAGACGCCCAAGCACGGGTCCTGCCAAGAGCCAAAGCTTATGATAGTAATCACAAGACCAATGCTAAAAATCTGAACATCTCAAGGATGTTCAGATAGGAGAGATGCCTCCATTGTTCAAATTCACTGGTTCCACTGCTACTTCCCAGGGTATTCTAATAGCTTTAGCTGAGCCTGGCTCACTTCTGAATGTGCTGCTGGGCTGTAAGAAGGCAGACACGCTCTGCCAGTGATCTGTACAGGTTGTCATTGCAGAACCTCTCAGAGTTAGAGTGCGCAACTTTCTAGACAAAAAACAGATACCAGTACAGACAAAGACTTACATATACACATTTTCATTTAAATCCAGCACAACAGCGCTAGGAACTAAACATCTTTTCCTTTAAAAAAATTTTTATTTATTTATTTGTTACAGGGTCTCACTGTGCAGTTCAGACTCACAGTGATCCTCCTGTCTCAGCCTCCCCAGTGCTAGGATTACAGGCATGCACCACCATACCTGGTTTCAGGGTCAGACGGTGCCTAGGTGGGCGCAGCACGCAGTACTGGGAATTGAACCCAGGTCCTTGCATTTGCCAGGCAGGCACTTCGACTGCTAAGCTACTTCCCCAACCCTAAACATCTTATCTTAGAATAATGAATTTGATCTTCACAATAACCTTAGGAGGTAGATACAATTATCCTCATTCTATAGAAGAGGAGATTAAGGCTTTGATCAAAATAATTACTCAACTTACAAAAGATCAAGAAGCATGTGAAAGGATCAACACCACTAGTGACTGGGAAAAATGCAAATAAAACCAGCACGAGACAGCGCCTTGTAATCAATAAGGCTATTATTTAAAAAAAAAAAAAAAAAAAAGAAGAGAAAATGCAAAAGGGGTAGGGAAATATGGAGAGGCTGGAGCCTTTATGTACAACAAGTTATGAACAGAATTACCTGGGACCCAGGAACTCCATGTCCATGTATATATCCAGAGCTGAAAGAAAAGTCTCAAGGAAATGGCTGTATACCCACGTCCATGGCAGCATTCAACACAAGAACCATGAGGAGTGTCCACTGATGGAGGAGTGGATAAACCAAATGAAGTACTAAAGAATCTTCTTTAGGCTAAAAAAAAAAAAAAGCAATTCCGCCACGTGCTGCAACGTGGGAAACTTCGAGAACACTATACTAAAGTAAAATAAGCCGGTCATGAAAGGACAAATACTGCATGGTTGCATTTAGGTGACACTGTATTCCTAGGGCAGTCAAATTCAGACACAACAGGAATGGCCACTGCCAGTGGCTAGGGACAGGAGACTGGGGAGTTGGTGTTTCGTGGGTACGGTCTCTGTGGGGAAGATGCGGAGTGCTAAGGATGGTGGTGATGGAGGGACAGCACCGTGACTGTACTCAAAGCCACTGAACTACATGTTTGGAAGTGGTTACTGCGAAAAGTTTTATGCTACATGTATGTTATTACAACAATACAACGACAAATCCTATTCAGCTAACACGCAGGTGAACAAGGCCCTTGCCAAAGGATATTATGACAAGAACTGACCTGAAACATACATCATTCTTTTAAATAAAAACCCCACTGTTGATGAGGCAACGACCCTGTTTCCCTGTACTGCTCCTAGGAAATCAAAACAATGCACCATGAGACTCTATCAGTCCTGTAGTCAACGGCCTAAGTAAGCTGAAGTACATCTCACTAGATGGCAGCATTGCTCACCTGGCTCTGGCTTCATTATTGGGCCCATCTGTTTCAATCTTTAACCCCTCCAGCCTCCCCATTTCCCAAGGAGGAGATGAAACAGCACTTATTCTTCTGCTACTATGAATGCTAATACAGCACGAGCCTGGACTTGGACAAAAGCATCCTACTTACACAAGAGCATCCTACAGAATTCAGATAGCGTCGTGTGCTGTGGGTGGCTCCCTGGGAAGATTATGAAGTAGCCTGAGGGCCTGGTCGCCCCTCCAGAGATCTGAGGGGCGGGGCAGGTGCGTGTTTCCGTTCTATCTCCTTTGCGCCCTTGATTCGTGACCTTGGGCGGCTCACTTGACACATCTGGGCCTGGGTTTTGTCCTCTGTAATTCATAAGCTTGTGTGCTGGTTCCTGAGATCTGTTTGCTTTAACTGAAGGGAGTACGTGAACACGCTAATGGTTTTGATCTTCCCTCTGATAGCGCCCCTTCCAGCCTCCTGAGATGGAAACCAGCCTCACTCAAGTGATGGAAGCTGTCAGATGGGCTCAGATTGGTCATATAATTAGAAAACTCTAGTCACAACCTTGAATCTAGGCTCACACTACTGTCTGCCTTTCATGTGGCACCTTTTCCTCATTCCCTGCTCCCGGATAAGCTGTTGAGCAATGTGTTAACTCTTTGGGGCCACCGGTATGGCAGAAAGACACTAAGCTGTCCCCTGAGTCCCCCAGTATGGTGACTAACATGCTTCCTAAACAGCCAAATTACTCCCTGGGAGTGACTTAGGGCTATGAAATATATGAATCATTAACTAATCCTCGCAAAAACCTTCATAAGATAGACACATGCTAATTTGTCATGCTAAAGATCATTGGCACAGTAAAGCCCCAATTTGAAATTAATTAGATATATGTCTAAGGTGGGATAGGTACAGTGGAGAGCAACTTTTTCAATTTATTGAAAGCATTAAGTTATGCAGTAATGTTATAAGAAGCATTTCTATTTTATAAACACGTAAATGAGTAAGAAAGCAAACATAAAAATTATAATTTCCCCTAAGTGTCTGAATAAGGAAAGCAAGCATGAAAGATCTGAGCACTCTTTCAAAGCGTCTTTGACAAAGAATCATGAATTAGGCCTGAATTCTTTAATCATCCAAGTTAACTTCAAAATAATAAGATTTTAATATTTTGAATTATTTTTAAATGTGCCTTCTCCACACTTCTGCAGGATTTCAAATGACTGGACTCTGTGTTTTGTTTCACCTCCTCCCTCAAAAAGGTTCCCAAATGTGGAAAAACTAGTCAGGGAGCCTTTTAGTATTTTAGCAATTTACTCACCAACAAAATGAGATAACTTCTACTTACAACACGACATTCTTACGTAAGATAGGATACACATATGAAAAGTTGATTCCTAGTAATACATACAAGGGGACTAGTGTTTTCAGAGTTAATAACACTTATTTCATGAGCTGGACATTTACTTTACAGTTTTAGAATTGGGCCTTCATCTACCACCAGCTCTTTAATTGGGAGAGGGCCTTGATTCCATTTGACTCACCATACAAGCGTGGCTTAATTAAACCAAGCTGGAGCTCTAGTTTCAACTAACTTAATCCAGGTGTCACCATGTGTCAGCACAGAGCTAAGCATTCAATATACATGATTTCTTATTCCCATAACAACTATGGAACTTTGCAGAAAAGAAAACGCAGGCCCATAAGAGGGGGAAGCTGGGTAGAGATCACACAATACAGAGGGATGCTGGGATTTTACTTCTGGTTGCAAGAGAGACAATTCTAACCTGGCCAAATTTCTTGTTCCTCATTGTGTGAGCCTTGGATAAAATCACTGAGAAGCAGCAGCCCCAAACTTTCTGAAAAATCTTTTTATTGATTTTGTCATTAAAGAGAAACAAGCACTTGTTGAAGCGCCCCTCGGTTGGCTTGCCGCGTAGTGCACAAGCCTTAGCTCTTTCGCTCAGTATGGTAAGAAGTGAAAATTTTGCCTCACGAATTGAGGACAGGAAGATGGCTGAATGGAGAGGGGATGAATAAAAGTCAAAGGCAAAAGTAACTGTGAAAACATGCCGGTACAGAATCTTCTCCCTGTCTGGATCCCCACCTCATGCAGCAGTTCTCAGCTCCTGCCTGCTGAGGAGAGGGCTGACAAGGTGAAGTGACTCCTGTGCGTGGAACATTCCTCGCGCTTCTCACCACCCACACCCACCCACCCACATAGCTATGAAACACTAGTTCAGGAGGACAGGATATCGTCCACTGTTCCTATCTTCTTTCTAGAGTCTAGAATTATTTCTCAAGACAAACAAAATTACAAACCATTCCATCAACTGAACCCAAACTATCAGCTTGGTCAACGGGAATAGGAGTTTCCATGTGTCATCAGCAGATTAGAGTCTCAAATTCATCTCTCCTAGGTAGTGGTCTAAGAAGTGCTGGTCACGTTTATACTCATAGATGTAAAGGCATAAATGACTTAAAAGGTACTTTATAAATTCAGGAGAGGAGGCAGTTACTCCACAAAAAAAAAAAAAAATGTGTACAAACTGATCATTCAACTTTGTCTTCAGACATTTTGTCTTGGGTTGATTTCTTCTTGCTGCATAAGGGCATAAGAACATAGGTCACTTTCTTCCCTCTTGGGCAGTTTCATAACCTTTCCACTTGTTCCTTTTATTCCTCACCTACCCAGGAACATGGGTGCAAAGCCAGCTGCAGGCACCTGTGCTTGCCCCTTCTTCCCAGTGGTTCAGCAAGGAAGAAGCCCACATGTACCTGGCCATCTAAAGCCTGCCTTCATTCTTCAACCATCGCTCTATTGTGGATTGAACAGAATTTGGCCAAAATTAATGTCCTTTGGAACCTCAGAATTTAAGCATAGTCAGTTAAGGACTAAAATGAGATCGCATTGGATTAGAGTGGGCTCTACACCCTGTTCCTTGTATCCTTATTACAGGAAGAGAAAACATGAAGTAGGGGTTGAAGCGATGGTCCACACACCAAGGAATGCCTGGAACCACCAGAAGCAGGAAGAAAGCAGGAAGGGCTCTTCTTTACCACAGTAACAGGGATAAGGTCTGTGCTGACTGAGTTTAGACTTCTTGCCTCCAGAATGATTAGAAAATATATCTTTGCTATTTTAGTTACCCAGTCTGTGGTACTTTGTTATGGCGCACAAACACACCACCCAGTTTCCTTTCTTTATCTCTTGGTCTTGCCTAGGCCTTCTATTTGGATCTGAAATGGTCCTCACAGCCCAATATACCAAAGACTTGGTCTTCAGTACTGCTGCAAAGTGGTGGAACCTTAAAAAGACGGGGCCTAATGGAAGAAAGTTGGGTCACTGGGGCTGTACCAGTCAGGAAAATCTGGAGCCCCACCCCTTTCTCCTCTTCTCTTCGTTTTCTGGCCATGGTGAGATGAGCAGTTTGCTCCACCACATGCTCCTATCATGATGTATGTTTTGCTGCTGGCCCATAGGCAACAGGCCATGTGACCGAACTCTCCAAAAGTACAAAGCAAAGTAAACCTTTCCTCCTCATAAGCTGATTGAGTCTGTCATTGTATCACAGTGACAGTAAGTTGACTAACACATTGTCTAGCTGCATATATTTACTGTTGTGTTACCTGTATTTATTACATCAGTCAGGCAAGGTATTTCTGATGGCTGCTATTTTTGACCTTGACAGTTCAAACCATGGCCTTGGTCCTCCTTGCAGATATTCTAATTTCATTGTTTGGGGTATGCCTTGAGCACTGGGAATTTTTTAAATTCTCCCAAATAATTCCAGTACATAGCCAGAACTGGAAACTCCTGCTTTGAAATAAATCTTTTCATTCTCCTGTGCTATAATCTCTAACAGTTGTCTTCTGCCTACTAAATAAAAAGGCTACACCAAGCAACACTTCATTCCACTCTGCAGTTTCAAATTGCTTTCAAATATATTTGATCCTCAAGATACCAGATGAGGTAAGAATTATTGCTCAGGCCGTTCTGTGAAACCCTATTCTGTGAGGCCAAAAGGCCCTACAGAGGTGACTAGCTTCCTTTCATGTGTACTTCAGTCAGGTCTCTCCATCTCCCAGCTTGGAAGGATTTCTGCAGTTTCAACACTATGAGAGACTTACATAATGATAATTACTAGCTACCAATGGAGAGTGGCTGTGGTGTGCTTGTTATTACGATTCTATAACAATAGGGAAATCTGAGACAATTGAAAACCAATGGTGCAGTATGAGTAACCTCTCATTCTGTGGAGGCATCCAAATGAAATAATCTGACTTGCTAATGTGCTGGCCGATCCACCGGGTGATGTAGTTTGTTGTGTGGGATGAAAGCCCACAGTCTTAGTTAGCCACACTGCCCAGCACCGTGGCAGCTCCTCAGCGTGGATGCCTCACCTTGCCTCTCTTTGTCAGACTTTTCAGTGACAAAACGCTTACAGATAGCTGGGTGTCTACAGGTGCTGAAGCAAAAACAAAGCCAAAATTACCACAGAATTTCTCTCTTAAAAGTTCCAGAGGACTGAAGTCGAGGCTGGGTCTGCACAATGGGTTCCTTCTGGAGGCTCAGGGACAGTTGGATTCCTTGCTCCCCCCAGCCCCAAGGGTCTGCCTAACTCCTTGCCTGTGGCCCCTTCCTCCAATACCAAAGCCAGCAGCATAGCATCTTCCCGCCACCCTCTCAAAAGGAATCTGGTGACTGCACTGGGCCCACCTGCAACCCTCACAATCCCACACCTCCAGATCTTGATCTACTGCCACCTGCAAAGTCTCTACTGGGTAACAGAACACACCTCAGACTCTGGGAATGAAGAAGTGGACATCTTTGGGGGTGTTCTTTAAAAAAAAACATTTTAAAGAGTAGAAAAAAAACAATAAAATGATACAAAATTTTAAAACATGTTATGAAATTAATGGTCATTATATTGCATATTATTATCTTCAGAGTAGTTGCTAAGATTACCAGATAGAGACATACAGACAGATCAAACAATATAAGCACTAACTGTTCCTCTCAATTGTCTCCCTAGTGTAAGAAACTGAAAGGATAAATGAGATCCAAAAGGTCCAAAGGATGTTGTGAAAGGGAAAGAAACTGCTCAAAAGGAAAGAACACCTAGGATGAGGAGAAAGGAGAAAAAGAGCGGAGGGGTGTTCTTCAGCTTCCCATATCATATACATGCTCAGATTGAAAGTTTTGACATCTCTGCTGAAGTCTGGCGTTCCCTTCAGCCCATAGTCCCACCCAGTTCATGAGATAATGGCTGTCCTTTTGGAGTTTCACCCTGAGCACCACATCCTTGAGAAATGTTCTGCTCAGGAGCGAATGATTCCTTTATGGATTGCCTGGAAAAAAAAAAGAAGATAAATATGCCAATACCTCCACGGACATCTATTAGGAGAAAACGAAACCATGGTCTTAAAACTCTTCAATATCATAATCTGTGACACCTACGCTATAGCTCTGGCTGACCAGAGGAGGCAGCCACCGAACCAAGGCTGGCTGCATATTTCAGGGGACAAGTGGCTGAGCGCTGGAAAGCGGCAAAGAGCATGAGTGCGAATCCTGCACTCCTGACTCCCTGCAAATACACGCTCTTGCACTTTCCTGACAAGTGCCTGTCAGGAGCGTGTGTATCCACCACCCCCCAGAAAGCAGTTGTACTAAAATATGTGCTTCTGCTTTCTACAGACCCATGGGAACAAAGCTCTGGTGACAAAAGCACTTGGGGGCAGCACAAAGTCTCACCTTCCTCCCAAAGGCACTTGCCCTCTAAAGATCTCTAAGGAGCAAGTTCTAGATGCTGCAGTTTAGAAAACCTTGAGATGCTTCCACATCTGCTTTTGCACATCTCTGCCTATCAGTGACTATGATCAACTGACACAATCGTATCTACAGATATACTAGGTCAGTCCTCCAAGAACTCAGCCAGAGTTCAGTGAGGATTATTTCTGACAGAGATTCCAGTGGATGATCTTATGAGAAAGCAGGGAAAGTTTTCCTGGAGACATTTTGCTCCAGCTCATGGAGTACTCACTGAATTCAGGCCTACTTTTGTACTTGGCTACTTTGAAACTCATCAGATTTGGTAGGGAACTGATGGTGCTGTGAAAATCGTGTCCTGATCCTTAGCATTTGCTTGGGTACTTCCCGGGCTGTTTAGAACTACTCAGTGCAGTTTGCCTTGTGACACCATACCCGTTCCAATCAAAACAGTTTGGTGCTTGTCGTCTCTGGTACTTGTCTTGTCTCCTGGAACCAATCAGTTATGAGGACCAAGCTAACCTGCACCTTCATCACATCCACAGTGATGACGGATTTATTACTTACATTACATATCATCTAACATTATTGTGAATTTCACAGGGTATTGAGTATTGAACTCTGAACCTCACGCATGCTAAGTATGCATTCTAGCACTGAACTACATCTATGACTTGATTTTTTCTTTTTAAACTGGGAATTAAACTCATGAGGTCTTGCTTGTTGGGCAGGTGCTATGCCACTGAGATATATCCCTGGCCTGTGATTTTTTTTAATCAGCTCAGTTTAATCAATACCCTATGTTGCAGTGGCCAAGGGTTTAATTCCCAGCATGCCATGCTGTGCCATGCTGGCCCCCATCCCCAAGGCACACAGAGACTGTGATTGAGACTGATCACTATGGCGCATGCCTGTAATCCCAATGTTTGGGAGGCTGAAAACAGGAGGATCACTACAAGTCCAATCTATGTAATGAGACCCTGTAGACTCTGCAGTAAATACATTTAAAAAAAAAATCTTGTGAAACAAAGTTCTTGCCTTCTAAATGTTCCTATATTGAAGGTGACATCAAAATGCCCAGATTCTCTTGTTGTACCCAAGGATTCACAGAGTATAATTGAGATACTTCAGGCTGAAGATTAGCCTGAGGTCAAATAACTGGTTGTTTCCACCAAAAATTATGAGTTCTATAGGTCTTGTGGCCTAAAATGTTTTTTCCCCCGAAGTCTAGGGCCAGTCACAAGAAATAACTTTAGTACTTCCTTAACTTTGAGGGTTTTTTAAAATTTGCACATGATAGCTATTTTCAGAGACATGGGAATAAAATATATTTTTGTTCTTCAGGAATTTAAAATCTAGCAAAAGAGGTCAAACTAGAATTCAGGACATCTGAACCAAAGAAACTTTAAATCTCTCAGCTTTAGCTGTCTTCTCTGATAAATGAGAGGCTTAAAATAAACCATTCTTATTGGTATCCCTGCCTTATGATACATAAAATATTTCCCTACTTTTCAAAAATTGTTTCCCTATAATCACTTCATGAGGTAGGAATTTCCAGATGCTCAGCTATGACAGTGTTGTTAACAGCTGGCGGGACCACGAACTAGGACAGTGTCTCCAAATCTCTTACCATGGTTCAAAGATGAATTACCTTCCTGAAAAATGTATCTGAAACCAACAACCTAAGAGTTCGAGTATTAACACTCTGAGCTCTCTTACAGTTATTTACTATAACAAGTGTAAATCATGCTAATGCAGCTGCCACTCAAAAAGAGGTAATTAATCATCTGATTACAAGGGATTAATTGAGCCATGTCTTTTCAAAGTCCAAACTCATGTGGTCAAATGACGATTTGAGAGTATTTTCTGATTTCAGTATCTATACATATGGGGCTGGGGAAATAGCTCAGTAGAATAAGCGCTTGCCTGGCAAGCACAGGGTCCTCAGTTCAATTCCTAGTACCGCAAAAAAAAAAAAAAAAAAAAGTATCTATGCTAAATATCTTCAAATTAATAGGGAGATTCTTTGTAAAGGCTGATCCTATCTTCTTCTATGATACCAATTTGCTAAGATTTTTTGTGGTTTGTTCAATACTTTTAGTAATTTCAGTGTCTCATGAATGACTTCCTATTCCTTCTGTAATTTCTTCAGAAATATGAAAGATAAGGGCCACTGGGATATCTTAGTGCACTAAGCACCTACTTAGGCAAGTGCAGGGTCCGAGGTTCGATCCCAGCACCACATGCTGCACCAGCCCCATCCCTGGGCTAGCTGAGCCAGACACCAAGACCAGGCATGGTGGTGCACACCTGTAATTCCAACCCTGGGGAGGCTGACAACAGGAGGATCACTATAAGTCTGAGCTGCATAGTGAGACCTTGTACCAAATACATTTGAAAAAAGAAGAAACAAAATATGAAAGATAAATTAAAAGCAAGTCCAAGATCTCCCTACTGCAACCACTGGAGATCTTCAGTGACAGGAGGCCTGCCGGATCTGAGGTATCCTTCTGTTGCCCATATGAAGATCATGCCAGATCCCCTGTTTGTACCCTCACGTCCTCTAAGTTCAAAAGGGCAAGCTTCCTCTTCTCCCTCATCCCCACAGGCTGGGGGGTCTGAGGGTGAGGACCAGCACCCTCCGTAGTGACCATGCCCAGATGCCTCTGCAACCAGGGAACTACTTTGGCACTAACCCAGAGCTAATTTGTTCTATGGAGAGAGAGGTAAGAGTGAGTGAGCAGGAAAACATGAGGTCAGCTTTCAGAGCAGTCAACCATCTCTGATGAGGTGGCCAGACTGTGAACTACAGAATATTTACTGCAGGGAGATGTCCACAGTGGGAGACACTCAGTCTGGCCAGAGCCAGAGCCCTCAGCCCAGGGTATCAGAATGACAGAGTCACAATGCGGGGGATACTGATTCATAGCTGGGCCCCAAATCTCTTTATCCCACAGAGATTTCCTCTGGTCCCTGCGTCTATTACTCAGGGAAAATGCATGAATTAGCCCGTTTTGAAGTTGGAGAGAGGCACTGAAATGAGACGAGGACGGTCTCAAGTTGGTGAGTCATCTTTGGATCTGGCTTTAAGCCCCCCCAACCCCCTCACCTCCTGAGGCTGGATTCCCGGCCCCCGCTGCACACCCTTACCTGTGTGCTCACCTGCCTGCTCGCCTACGATGAGGCCTGCAAGGACACGAGCGTGCGCGTGCGCGCGGGGTCTCCAGCCCACGGTGCCCCACCGCCAGCCCACACCACAACACCTAGCGCTTGGTCAGAGCTTTAAAACTACTGCTTGTACAAGAAATTTGCTTTCATCTGAGATAGGAGAAAAAGAACAGAATTAACGCAAAAACAGAAGAAATGTACCGCCAATCCCAAACCTGCCTGTTAAGCGGCAGCCCCAGGATCCCTCCCTCTCACACAAATCTTCACCGTACGTGGAATCTTTCCTAAGAGCACCAGTTCCTAGTCCTTCTGTCTGCGCTGGTACAGGAACTAAATCTTCTGAGTTGGGTCTGATGCAGGTTCCAAAGGCTTTGGGGCACGGCCGTGAAGTTAGTACTCCGTGTAATGTGAGTATGGCTAGCACAACCGTGGGACGTGGTGAAAAGGTGACCTGGGTGGAAGGATGTTCCCTTGATTGTCTTCTTAACAGTAGCAAAATCCTGAACTCTAACAGCTGATGTGTGCTTATACATTAAGATCCACGTACAGAGTAGAGAATAATGAAATATTGTGCTGCCATTAAAAATCAAATTTTAGAAATGCAATGGGAAACTATCCAACCTAGTAGATGAAAAGCAGCCCATAGAATGGAGACTGGCCACAAGTCTGCAATTGTGAGGGCATGAAATCTTGGGAGGAAATATATCCAAGTGCTGTTTAGTTTGTTTCTGGGTGACATGGACTTCTGGAAAGTTACTTAAACTTCCTCATGTAGCTTACTTTACAACAAATATGTATCATCACTTGTAATTCTCAAAATAATATACAGGTATTTTTAAAAGTAAAAACACTCTAGAAAAGTCACCAGGACCTTCATCAGCCACATCTAACTCATTTTAGGCTTCCCTGTAGTGTTAGTCCACATGACAACACTGTCATGTACCTGCTCACTTATTTTTCTCCTAGGTACCAGGGCAGGTTGGCTTTCAGCTTCTTCTGAAGGAAAGTGGGGCCAGGACATTGGACTCTTGTCACTTAAATAGGGATGGAAGTAAAGTCTTTCCAGGCCAGGCTGGGCCTCCAAATCCCCCTGTGAGAGCCTCCGTGTCCTTTCTTCCCTCATTGCTTGGCTGACTACAGAATATATTGGGGGACTCTGAGGGCTCCAGCAGACAGTGACATATTTAATGGAAGAAATTTGAGTCCTTACCTCACCAGAAGCCATCCACTCTGTGGAAGGGTACAGACAGGTGGGAAAGCTCATGAGAGCATTAGGGCCACCTCTTCCACTAATTATCTCCTCAGGCAAAGACACCCCATAAGCACGGGCACCTCTGAACCCCAGTGACAGTCATCACTCTCTGTTACACCCCATTCAAATGACACAAGAGGCAAAGGACAGCCCTCATCCAACAGAAAACTCACCTAAGAAAGATTAGAACATATTCCCTGGTAGACTGAAGACCTGCCTTCTCATTCCTATGGGGAGACGTGGGGATATATATGAATTTAAATCAGCAAAAAAAAGAAAAAAACTCTTTCAGTCACCTAAGCCCAAAAACATGTAAATTTCAGATAGAAGACAATTAAGGTCTGTTAAGGTAGGAGGGGTCAGAAAAGGCATCTACACTTTCTGGGAGCACAGGGCTAACACAAGTCGCTGGCATTCATTCTCCCATATTCATTCTTAATGATGTCCGGCACTACCAATAGGTTGCATTAAAACCATGATTTTAGTGATGTGTCATATTCTTTAGTTTAAAACTCTCTCGCTCATTTGTCTTGATTTTTAAAACCTCTGTTAGAGGCAAAACAATTCCTTATCATGTACAAGACATTAGACTATGTGCCCTACCCACATTATATTATTTAATTCTCCCCACTGAGAATCTTATAAAATCATAATTGAGAGATTTGGACCTGGAGCTGGGTAAATCCTGTGTGTGAGGTCAAACTGTCAAGAAGTGGACAGGTATCTCCAAGTTCCACTGGCATCCTAACTGCCTGGCACGCAGAGGACCTGATGGCTATGGCACACCTGGCACTGCCAGGACCGACAGAGTCTCTTAGGAAGGAGCTACTGAGTGGGCACAGAGCAGGTAGGAGTGGAAGGTGTAGAGGATGCAGTCCTCTTGGTGGCCCGGCTATTGAGAGTTGTAGGGGGCCCATGGAATCACTAGGGTCTGGGCTGGCGAGCTCCCAGGAGAAGGGTGGAGAAAGAAAGTACTGCCAATTTCTCTTCCATGACTCAAGCCAACCCCACTCTTCTTTGTTTATGGAGAGCTTACCTGGTAGGGGTACAAGGTGACTCCATTGGTTCTTGAAAGAGACCAGGTGCCATCCAGGTACTGGTGGGCTTGAATGGCCACTGTGGTTGGGATGTTCCCATTGCTAGGACTAGTGGCCATCTGGAGGCTGACCTTGGCTGGGTGGGTAGGGGACCCACTCTTCTTTTCTGCCCCATTGCTGACCCCGAGGCTGCTGGGTTTGCTGCTGTGCTTGTTGACAAGGCCTGTGTAGTTGGAGCTGGCATAGGCGGTGGGCACAAAGGCCCAGTCCCTGGGCTGCTGGAGCCCTCCGCCCAAGTGCCGGGACCCTACCAGGGTGGGCATGTTGGAGAGCGCAGGGGGTGAGCCAGGCGAGGCGTCGTAGTGCTCGCTGCCAGCCGCCTGCTCCAGCGTCAGCACCATCTGGATGGCTTCCTGCTTCAGCTGGTTCAGGTGTGTGGCACAAATGTCACAGCGGTTATCTCGGTCATTCCATGCCTTTCGGATGGTGTTGGGGACTTGGAGTTTCTCATGAATCACAGCTGAGAAAGCAGGGTCCTGGAGGAGACACAAGCAGAAAGAGAGACTGTAACCAGAGGCTGCTCAATGTGACAGAAAGGTCTGGTTGACAAATGAAGACTTGGTTGTACCCTGAGCTGGACAGCTTTGCACCCAGCAGAAACAGAAGCCAGATGGGCAGAAGAATCTATTGTTCTTCTGCCGCTGACAAACATACTTGAAAAACATTAAAAAAAAAAAAAAAATTATAGTGAAAACTTTAAAGAAGCCACAAAAGAAAACACAATTTCTGAATATTTCACCAACCAGATAAATAATGTATTCGCTAAAGAACAGCAACCACTCTGGGCCCCTCCCAAGGGTTCAACCAGAAGGACACCAGTGTCCACCAGGCATGAGGAGAGCTGAGAGCAGTTGCTGTGATCCAGGCACTGGGCCCCCAGCTCCTGTTTTCCTCCCAGAAGCTGGAAGCTGGTATGGCTACAAGAGCTGCTTATGACCAGGAACAGAGATTCTACCCTAGGAAAACCTTGGCGTCATCGGCATGTGTGCTAAATAGCACTGGAGGAAAACCGGCCATGCCCATAGGTTCTGGAGCACAGGGCAGCTTGCGCTCGAGTCCTGCAAACCTCCACAGCTTAGCTCATGTTTTATCAATCACCCTGGGGCAAAGTGACCACGTCTGTACCCATGTATTTCATTTTCTGACCCATTACAATAGCCCAAGTTACTTTTCCTGAAATCTTCTCCTAAAACTTCTCTTCAATATCTCAGTGCAGCTGGGCGTGGTGGTGCACGCCTGTAATCCCAGGCATAGAGACTGAGGCAGGAGGATCAGTGCGGGTTCGAGACCAGCCTGGGCTATAAAAGTGAGCACAAGGCCAGCCTGAACTGCATAGTGATACCTTGTCTCAAAAAGAAAAAAAAAAAATCTCAGTGCAGGGTGCAGTGCCATGAGTTAATAGTCCCAGCTCTTCTGAAGGCTAAGATAGGAAAAAAATCACTTAAAACCAGGAGTTCAAGACCAGCCTGAGCAACACACTGAGATTCTACAATCTATCCACTCAACACACTTCAGCTCCACAGTCAGTGTCTAAAAATGAGTTTAATGAGGATGATGTCTCATTTACATCATTGTACTTTTTGTATGAAGGTAGGGTTACCAGCTCTGCCAGTTACAGCTTTGGGGTTCTGTGTGACTTTGGAAAATTACTTTTACTGAATTTCAACAGGCCATGGCTTATGCCTGTTTTAACATCCTAGCTCCATGGCTCTGCCAGTGGGGACAGGAAATGATAGGAAATGGTAATATCTGCATGCATGGACAGAGCCAGTGTGGCAGCTTGAGGCCTGGCTGAACTGCTGAGCCTCAACAGCTGCTGCAAATAATTAAGGAGGCCCATTCTCAAGGACGATCACCCTCTTGGCCACTAGGAGAAAATCTGTCCTTCTAAAATGTGTTGTCAGCTATCACGGAACCCAAGCCCATCCCGGCTGGGTGAGGTGCAATGAGTTGTGGGTGAGGAGGGTGGAGCAGGGCAGCCAGGGTGGGCAGGAAGATCGCGGGTGGGAGGGTGATTCTTAATTACGATCCATCTTGATTATGGGCTCCAGCATTTTGTTTTCCCTGTTTAACTACCCTGAAAAGCTCCTCAGCATGCACAGATTAATTGATTAATAAATCAAGAGGCCTCTTTCCCCAGCAGCAGCAAGGCCCAGCTCAGGAGGTGGAAACTCAAGACAGTCGTAAAATGATGAAAAACAATAGGAAGTCAAGGGTGATTGAGTCTCAGATGGCAAAGTGATGTGAACCATGTGGGACTCGCCTTGTGGCATCCTTCTCAGTGACAGCTGCTTTGTCCAGCCAGTCTCTGAATATCACCCAGAGCACATGGGAGCCGAAAGGCACCGTCAGGACCATTCTACAGCAGGCCACACCCTATAGCAGTCTACAGAAAAGAAACAGCTCCAAAGGGGTTAAAAGTTTAGACTACACCAAATGTCTTAACCACTGGTCCACGATTTCTCACTTCAAGAGCCAGGTGGCACATCCATCAGTAGATTCATATTTTTTTGCACAGATATAAAGTCCTAAAGGAAATGCACATTTGTTCAGAAGGAATTTATTTGGCCTGCATATGTGCTAAGATATAGTTCATTGCTTTTTCACTTAACATTACATAATGAGAAGTTTCTCCAATCAATGGATGCTTTGGAAAATGTTATTTTCAATGACCATATGGTATTTTATCCTCTGGCTGTGCCGTAGTTCACTTATTTATTCTCGCATTCACTGTATAATTTAATGTGAGAAATCACGAGAATGGCATTTAAACACAATCCAGGCAATGGCGCATGTTTTCAAACCACCAAACTATGCTATTTCAGGAAGCCTCCAATGTACTGCTTATTTAAAATACTTTTGTTAATTCAATCATATAGCAGAGGTTCTAGAGTAAGGAAGAAGCTGTGTGATGTCTCATCTACATGCTGCAGTCTTCAGATGTCAGATGGCACCCTTAGACTCGGAATTTGGCTCCAGTAAGGCAGCGAACCCACTGCACAGGAGCTGCAGGAGCCATCTGCAATACCGAGAGCTCCTTCCATGTTCTCCTCTTGGCTTGTACCATGCTCCCCCTTAAAGAAGTCCTTCTTTACTAAGCCTACTGCTGGTTGTTGCTCGGCTCCCACCATTTAACACATACATATATTGGCCTCGATGTGCCCGGCAGCACACCAGGCTAGGGATATGAGGAACTATGGGTATGAACCCCACCTTCTGGGAGTTTACAACTCAGGAGGGCTTCTTGGTTCCTGGACGATCACATGCCACAACCCTCTGTTGCCACCTCTCATTCAGACTCTAGAGACTCACAGGATCATTCAAGGAGACACAGCACAGAAGCCAAAACCTTCTTTGTGTCACTAGACATCAAGAACTCCTCTCCACTGCTCTCTTCCACTCACTCATGTGCGAACGGAAAGCCAAAGCCAGATCTCCAAGAGCCATCAAAGCCATCCCAAGGTGCCACCACTGAGCCTACCACCAATATGGTCTCTGCAGATAGCCAATAAATAGCCAATGGCCCAGTGTGGTCCCCAGAAGAGGAAGCTGACACTGATTCTTTAATGAGGATGCAATTTGTGGACCATGTCAAAGAAGTGTTCTCTAAATGATGCAAGCTGGACCAAAAGCCTATGGCAGCTTCTACCATCAAAAGGCTTCAGGAAGTCAAGAGAGGCATCTTAAGGAACTAAAATGCATTTCAAGTGCTTGTCCACACATTATAAATATTTTAGTACAACTCAAATCTTCAAAGAGAAATGGTCAAAAGATATAGCTTTCTGTAAGTGCTGAAATAAAAAAGGATACTGCTTCAAGGGAGAAAAGTAATAAACAGGAAGGAAAAAAAGAAGCATTCAGAGCCACGGACAACAAGTATAGACTGTGTTTTCATGACATGAAAACAAAAAGGGCCACAGTCACCCCAGGATATGAATGAAAGGAGCACATTCTGGGTCAGGTGACCCGGAGAAGGGAGGAACTAGTCACTCAACGGGCATCCTGCCTCCCCCATGGGTTGCAAAGACCTTTTTACTGTCTAATCCATCCTGTGACCTCAGGAAAGTCAAGTGGGGGCAGCAACATGACCCCCTATTTCTTGTTCAACTTTTATTTTTTATTAGGACATGTTCATAGTACACAATGATCACATTCCTCTGGGGAGTTGACACATATACTTAAGAACACATCTCAGTTCTTTTTTCCTGTCTTTCCCCTCCCTTCCCTTCTCATTCCCTCCATCTCTTGGCAGTGTCCCCATATTTACTTTAGCACATATAAAAATTGGGCTACTGGCACTTGGGTATTTTCATCCTCAATGTTTAGGTCTGAGGTTCTCTACTCAAAATTCTCTCCATCTACAGAATACCATACTCATCTTTGTTCCATTTGTCCTATGAAAAGACATTTTAAAAGACACATAGGAAACTGGAAAGTTCCTCAGAAGTAAGGTCAGGGGTAAATGTAGACCATGTTAAGACCTGTAGGTCTGCCCAACTAATGATTGCTGCAAAAGAACAAGCAGAATTCCATAAAGTGGTTTTCTAATCCCATTCGTGCTCTCTGCCTCCTCTAGGAGTATTTCAGCAAAACAGGGTCCTCAGCCATATTCTAGATGGTTGGCCTACAGTCTAGCAACTGTCTTAGCTTGGTTCATACACCTTGCAGAGTTCATTCCCCCATCAATTGAATCCAAGCCCCTGGTTTCCATGACTGTCCATACTCTACTGACCTGGAATTTGTTCTCCTGCTCTGTTTGCTTCATATCTCAAGTCTTCTGAACAACATCACTCACAAATTTCTAATTAATTTTCTTTGCACCTAAACCTACTCTCCTTCCAGTAGTCAACAGCCAAGTGGATAGTATCATTACTCCTTTATCTTTGCAGCCAATCACCCAATTCCATAGATGATGTTTCCTCTGAAGTCTTGACCTGCCCCTTTTCTCCATGCCCATGGCCATGCTGATGTGCTTACTATTTCTTTCATCACCAGGATCTCCCCAACTCTAGTTTTGACCTCATTCCCATCTTCCAAAAATGGTTTAACTAAGCTGCAATTCTGATTATGTCATTGTTCTGCATTCTAAATCACACCAAAAGGACTACTGTATTGTCTGCGATGTCTATAAAATTATTTCTTCATTAGACTCTCAGTTCCTTAAGGGAAAATATTATTCTTTTCTGTTTTTAATTTCCTAAGTGTCTAGAATAGTGCCTCTTAGGTACTAAGGTTTCATAAGTACTTGTGAAATGAATGAATGAATGAATAAATGAATGAGATTCAACCTATGTGAAGAGTGAAGTATTAGGCATTCTATGCCTACTCACTTTTTTCCCCTAAACAAGTTAATTTGTGCTACAATGTGAATTCTAAATGTCCCTCAAAGTCCCATGTATATGTAAAGACTTGATCTACCTGAAAGAAGTGGGCCTGGAAAGAAGCGGGGCCTCAATGGGTTAACTTTAGGTCATGGGGCCATGCCCTTTCAGGGGACTGTGGGATGCCAATCTTCCCTCTCCCTCTCTTTTTTGTTTCCTGGTGCTCACATGAGCAGTTTTACTCCCCCAATCTTTGCCATCCAAAATGCCCACTAGAGGCCTAGAGGCAATGAGTCCACCTGACCATGGACTAGAGTCTATAAACCATGAGCCATAAAATATCATTTTTTATAAAAGTTGATTATCTCAAGTATTACAGTGATAGATCACTGACACAGTCACTTATACAACTGTCACAAAATAAACTCTTTGAAATCTCAGGCTCATGCCATTGTCCAACCAAATTGTTCTATGTGACTAAAGAGCTTCTGTTATGGTTTATGTCTAGTTGTCCCCCCAAAGCCTCATGCAATCATGGGGCAGAGACTTCTAGAGTTTGAGACTTGACTCATGATCCACTGGGATTATGTATTTTAGTACTGATGGGACTATGGGTCTGAGTACTGCTGAGATTACTTGACTCTTGATCCACTGGGATTATGTATTTTAGGACTGATGGTGTCATTGGTCTGAGTACGGCTGGGATTATTGGTGTGGCCTAAGGTGGATAGGCTAAGGCAGAGAGCCTGAATGTAATATAAAGAGAGACAGAGAGACAGACATTGGTTGTTGCTCTCTGCACCCTGGTTGGTCTGTTGCCTCTGTGGCGATTGTTTCTGTTCCACTACCATGAACTGGATGCTCTCTGCCTGTTCTACTCAGCCTTGGGCCAGCCGAATATGGACTGAAATCTCCAGCAACTGTGAACTAAATAAACCTTTCCTTCCTTCCTTCATTTTGAGTGTCGGGTATTTGTCCCAGCAACGAGTAAAAAGTAACTAAGACAGCTTCATGTGGCAGTATCCCCCTATCACTGGTTCTTCCTTAAGCTATAAGAATAGATTCTCTGGCTTTTTTCTTCCCAAGAAAGTAACATTTATGTATATAGAAAAGTTTTTTAAAAAATTGTTTTTAATCCTCCATCTAGCTCATCAGCAAGGAAACAAAAGAGACCTATCTAAAGGAAAATTCCAGGCTCATGCTACACTCTGGGCTCAGCAGGGTTTCACTCCACAGGCCAGGAGCTGCCAGCTCCATTCCAGTGGATCCAGTGGCGTTGGTAATGACAGCAACGGAGTCTTCAGAACCCAAGCAAGGAAACCAAAACTACTGCCCAGGCAAATAAAGCTATTTACAAATGTTTCTTATTGTTCTCAGTTCCATTTCATCCTCTGAGGGCTATGTTGCTTAGCAATAAATGCTAATGCCACTGTTGAGGACAGGGTGATTTTCTGCATTATTTTAGCCAAAAAAATACTTTCAGTGTGTTCCTCCGAAGCCTCAGGGTCTGCGATGAAGTAGCAGCTGGAGTCGGTATCCAGCATATGTTGTGCAAATTCCTGTTGACGTTTGTTTCTAGTTTATTATGCTAGAGGCCTCCAGTGACACACTCAACATGATTTAAACTGTTCTTCAAAGGCAGTTTCTCTCCACTTTGTTCCTAAACTTTCTTCCTCAGTAACTGCTGTCGTAAGAGGCCCAGAATGGAGGACAGAACTCGGACCAGACAATATGTTCTCTTCCACAGACAGAGGTGTCCCGCATCAACAGAATTTGCTGTCACATACCTTAGCATTCTCTTCACTATGGTCTGCACTGTCAGCCTCTGTCACATACCCCACCAGTGTTCTTTATTTCTCAAGATCCCCCATCTTCTTCATAGTAGTTCTATCCCAAAAGACAGAGTCAATGTTCCAACTCTTTTGTTCATGGAAAGTTTCTAAGTCAATCAGCAGCAAGCCTCATGTGGTTCTTAACCAAGAACACCAATACTCTCATTATACTTAAACCTTCAGGGGCCGCCTTGTTGGCCCACCCCCATGGCAGGCTGAGATGGCAATTGAGACTGGGCTGGGCGTGGTGGCAAGCCCCTGTAATCCCAGCTCTTGGGAGGCTGTAAACAGGCAAATCACTACAAGTCCAGTCTAGCAGTGAGACCCTGAACACCCTGTAGACCCTTCCCTAAAATACAAAACATAAAATAAAATAAACATTCCAATGTTTGGACTTAAATGTCTCCAGAGAAGTGAAATGTTTTCCCTTCAGTAACTGTACAAGATCAAAATAATTTGGCAAAGCTTAATTAGCCAGTTTCAGTGAGGAAAGTTTAAGCATCTGAAACCCAAGGATACTTCCAAAGTGGCAGCTAGTGCACAACCCTCTGGCCTCAGAGAGAACAGTCCTCAGGGCTTGCTAGTTTCTGGCTTTGCCAGGCCTCATTTTCCACAAGTGCTTGAAGAGACGTGGAGGAAAGGAGCTGTGAAGGATGGTATCACCACTTCTTCTCTGCTTATCTTGTAGAATAGACCCAGCAGGAATGAGCTGATGGTTAAATGTATAAACTTCAGTTGTCCTTATTCCTGGTGTTCATGGAATTCCTAGACCACAACCAAGACATGCGACTACCTAACAAGTAGTCAGGGAACAAATCGGACAGCTCAGCAAAGTGATGACATACCGTTGTGCTTTGTGGGAAGGAGCAACCACTCTGAAGCTGCCTGCCAGTCTTGGCAAATGTGTGAAACAGTTCCTAAGCGGGTCATCCTGGGTGGCAGAGGACATGGATTATCCTCCAAAGCCAAGCAGTTGTGATAGAAATTAGCGGCCCCATGGTCCTACTTTATTAGCACAAAGCTACAGAAATCTTTTTTGGCCTGCCAAGCAGCGTGTGAGCCCAAGGTTTATTGTCCCTGTCTCTAGTCTGCTTTGTGCTCTGTCAGCACTTCCCCTGGTAAAGGTGATCCCACATTGGGGCGAGCGTAAACATGGATCCCAGGAGGAGGAAAAAAAAAATGTGAAGTATAAAGGCATGCTGGGTAATGAGCTCAGTGAGACAAAGGAAAAAGAAATACCTGCTAAAAGGAGAAATGTTAAATGTCAGAACAAAGTTGTTCTACATAGAGACTAACTATTCCAGGGATGTAGCGACTGTGCCCAGCTTGAGGATTCTGTTCTGGACGGATTACTGGGCCTATTAAAGAGGGCATGTGTGGCTTGACTCGGAATGACTGTGTTCCACATGTCAGGATGGGGTGCAGCAAAGGCAGGTGGGGATGCAGTTAACAGCGCTGCTTGCTGCAACATTTAAGAAGTGCTGCAGGTGACGAGATCTTGCTGTGTCAGACATACACAGACCTATGTCCTGCTGCTGGTCATGGGGACATGTGCCACCTCAGGACACGATTCACAAGGAGGCCATAACCAGAGCTAAGCCAATGCCAACACCATGCCTTGGACTGTCCAAGGAACACAGGAAGACAGGACTGAAGAATGTAATGTTCAAAAGCTAAGTCAAAGAGTTTTGCCAAAATGATAGGTAACTACATAAGGCTCAGAGACAAAAACACATGGGATCCAGTAGACATGGCCAGGCTCTACTTGACACTTGGGAACACTAGCAAAATCTAGAGGACTTTGCAGAAAATCACCAGTATTTCTCTGAGTCTCTGTTCTCTCAACTCTTAAGTGGGGAATAATACCTAAATCCCAGAGTTGTGACAGAAACTAAAAATAACTCCCAAGAATGGTATGCAAAAGATGGTGACTAAATCCTTGCAAAACATCAGTAGTGACAAATGAAAAAGATCTTCCTACTTCAAAAGAAATGGGAGAATTTGGTAAGAATTTAATAAGATTATGGTTCATAAAACTGCTCAAAAGAATTGCTGATACATTTTTCATTGTGGCCAGAAAACTGCTTTATTAATGTCTGCATCCCATCTTTTTTAACTCGATGGCATAGATAGCATCTGTTGATTCTTTACAAAACTTGGTTTAAAGTACAGGAGGCTGGAATCCTCCTTTTATCAATTAGTAGCTGTTTAGCAGCTGTGACCAGGAGCCAGTTCTAAAAGACCTATGTCTACCCTAATTTTCTTAAATGTAAAATTAAGAATGTACAATAGCATGCATTTTGTTAAGGGAGCATAAAATGTGATAATATGTGTGAAATGTTTAGTACAGCCTTCTCTGGTTCTTAGTAAATGCTACCCACATGGCAGTGATTCTTATCAATGCGAGATAAATGGCTGTAATTATTTGCAGCAGGGCTGTTCTCAGTCTCATAGCCTCTTGTACAATTTCAATATTTCATATGGCGGTGGTGACAGTGGTGATAATGATGGTGGCAATGGTGGTGACACAATGTCTTATCCAGTAGGATGTAGCAAGCATCTTTAGAACTATGGGGGAGGGCAAAGACAAGAACCTATGGTCTTCAGTTAGTCACCTCTTTCCTTTGGGCACTCAAATAAGAACGGGCCCCAGAGGCCTGAGCTGTTGCTCAAGTGTGCACTGTGTGGCTCCCGGCCTTCTTCCCATCTTCAAAGATGAAATAAGAGTAATTCATTTCCATGAATGGGAGATCTGCTTCTCACTGGAATAGGCTGGCTGAAAAGTGCTCCTTTTCTCCCCCTCAAGGGTACACAACACTCCACAGTGATCTGCTAGATGGTCAGACAGAATCACCAGAGCCACCAATGTCACTCAATTGGAGCTGCCAATGTCACTCAAAAGACATAGAAAGAGAAAGACGATTTCACTTTAGCATAACTATCTTCAAAGCAGAAAATCTTGTTTTCCAGTCTATTCCTTGGCTCTGGGGAAAGAGGATTCATTCACAAATAGATTAAGAGCTCAAAGACAAGAGAGAAAACTATTACATATTTAAAAGGTTTAATTAAAGTTCATGTTCAGCATGACACAAAAATAAATAAAGTGTTAAACTTCACTACTATAAGCACTAATCAAGACCTACCATGACACCCTAAAATGTTACCTCTCAATTATTAAATTCTTATCTATAAGAGGTGTATTTTTTATGTGTAGGCTGCAATTTACCATCAGGTGGCAAATGGAATTATCACTCTGTAAGTAGTTGTATTTGTATAATGCTATTAAGGAGTCTGTTAATTATCTAATTATGAAATTGCCTAATGTTTCTATTTTCTCTAATTGATTTTAGATGCATGAACTACTGTATAAATGTACTTGGCTGTATTTTCTGGAAACTGCTACAAAAAGATGAAATACCTAGAATTTGATAGTGCTGCCGGTATTTTTGAAAGGTGAAATTTCAGCAATGAAGTCTTATTTTGATTATGCCCTACAAAAATTGCACATACTTCCAAGCTTCTGCCACACTTGTCGCCCGGTGTTTCAGCATGCACAAAATTTTCCTCAAGCCATCTGTCAGGCATTTGTTAGAGCTCCTCATAGGACCCTTCTGTGGGGCGAACACAGGCCTCCTGCTATCCTGGATACCCTCTCACTTTCCTTTGTCTTTGCTTAGGTTCCTGCCCCAGTGGTAACTATTACCTGCCCTTGTGAACCAGGAGGCAAGTTTGGAAGGCCAGGAACATATTCATGATTATGACTGTCAGGACAATTCCATTGGGTACACATATGTCCAAGCGTGCCTGAGTGTGCAGCTTAAACGTGTATCACTTACTGTGTGTCCCCTATCTGCCCATCAAGCCAAACAAAACCCTTGCTCATTCATGCTAGGACCCAGCAGCCTCTGGTCTGAGTCATTTGTACTGCTCAGCAAATACTTCCTTATTAGAGTTGGACATGTTCTATCTTCACAATCATGGCAAATTCCTAGCGGCCAGAAACCATGCTGTAAGTTTAATAGTCATGATAACTTGGACTTTTGCTCCTGTGAAGTCTACACCCAAGACTGCGGTGAGGGTGACACTTTCAAATCTTAAAGCCGACTCTGGCATTCCAGAGTTTAACACTCTGGGCCCACTTTACCCTCCAAGTCCAGGTCTCTGTACTGGGCCGGGCAGAACCTGGTTTCTAGGCCCCTCATTGACCTCGGCCCCTGCTCCTCTTTCCCTGTTGCACTCTGCCAGCCACAAAGGTCTTCTTGCTGCTCCTTAGACATGGCAGGAATGTTCAGGCCACACCTCTGAGCTTCTGTTCCTCGGCATGGAAATTTTCTCCTCTGAAATCTGCTGGATGTTTTCACTACCTTCTAGCTGCTCAAACACCGGCTCCTAATCGAGGACTTCCAAGACCACCTACTTCCAGTTGTAAACCACCTCCAGCACCCTGTAATCGCCTTCTCTGTTTTGTATCTCTGTGCAACCATGTGGCCTTCTAATTCTGTGTTACATCTGTGATCTGTCTCCCTGAGAAAAACATAAACTGGAGAGAAGGGACTTCGGTCTTCTTTGTACGCTGCTGAGCCTCTATTGCCTAGACCACTGCCCAAACTGGAGCAGAGGCTAAGAAATTATTTGTTGACTGAATCAGTGAATCTCCAAGTCAGTTTTCAGTGGAAGAAGTTCCCACATCGACGACCTTCATCTTTCTTATGGATCTTATTGATGGTGTTTTATTTTGTTGTGAAGTTGCTTTGTGATGGGTTTGAGCATCCTGAGGAGGCTGGGGAAGTTTGTCTGTTTGAAAGGTGTAGCCGGGCCATGACCCCCTGCCATAGAGGGTAGTCTCCACCTCTCAGACTTGCATTGCCATTACCATTGTCATTGTCAGGGAGACCCCTGGGGAATCTGCATGTGAAAGAGCACCACAGCAGGTGAGGGTAGGAAAGAAGCAGAAGAGACACCTGCCTCCTCCCCCTTCAGAGCTCACTGGCCTGCTGTGGACTGTGGCCTAAAGAGAAGCCAACAACTTCACAAAGTCCCTGTCCTCCTAAATCAGCACTGGGGCCTGCTGCTCTACTGATAATAACTGAAAGTGCGACAAACAGGTCTCCAGACATGGCCCAGAGCTAAGTAACTCATGCACAGGTGTCTCACGAGCTCCTTGCCCCTGTGCTTCCGGGTGCTGGTTAGTCTCCTCTCACTGATCCCTGGAGATGTCTGGAGACTTTTTGGCTTACAGATGGGAGGGATTCCTGACATCTAATGGGTAGAGGCAAGGATATAGCTAAATACCTAACAGTGCACAGAACATGCCACCTTTATAAAGACCTAGCCAGCCCCAAATGTCATGGGCAGCGTGGGCTACAGTCACAACCCTGTCCTGAACCCACTCACCTATTTCTTCCCACTGAGCTCATCAGAAAGGAATTTCTGAAGGACAATGAAGCAGGTGTTTTGAGTCCAAAAACTAATCCTGGCTCTTCTCTCTCCATTTCCTTAGGAGTGGAAACCATAAATTCTCTTCCTATTGGTTCTTCTGCTGTGACTGGGGTGGGATTGGTCTGGTGGGAGGGCATGGGCACTGTTCCCCTGCCTGTTATCACCCTGAAAGCCGTGCAGGTCAGATCCTGGACCACCTGCCCAGGCCACCTCCCTCCCCTCATCAGCTACACAAGCCACTGGCCTTGCTGGTGACAGGGGCACTACTGAGATGTCACCAGCTGTTCACAGGAATGTGATGGGAAAAGCTGAGGGCCCCACGCTCTTGGTCATGTGAAACTGTGAATCTTGTGCTTGGCTTCCGCAGGTGCTGACGGACTCCATTGTTGACACCCAGCTTGGTCTGGGCTTGAGAAGAGACAGCTGAGGTAGCTTTTGTTATGAAATCACTTCAAGCCTCTTGCTGGGTTTCACATCATGGTAACTTTGCAGTTTCCCTTCTGGAGAAGGAAAACCAGTGCCACGACAAGACAAAGTCATCTTGAAGAATGTAATTTGGTACAATTATAGAGGAGTCTGGGGATTTTCTTGTCCCTGCAAAAACCTCATTTACGTAGCTCAGACCCTGTGCCAGGCTTGTGCTGGCTTTGCTTTGGTGAGAGAAATGACAAAGGCTTTGGCCATAAATGCCCCAGAATGAGGTCCACCCGCGGAGGGTAAGGGCTGAGCTGTAGATTTGAATTTCCATTCACGATACCTTAGAAATGACTAACATATCCAGGGCAGAAGAGAAAACATCCCAGCAACATGTGACAGAGGGTTCTGTACTCAGTCCAATCTCAGTTTAATCCTTCATCTTCAGACATCTTGTTCACTTACCGCAGAGGGATACATTAATTGTGGGACCCTCAGCAATACACCTCACCCCTCCTCCTTCCCTTCAGTGGAAAGATCTCAACTCAAAAGTTCACAGAGATGAACAAAGCCTCACTGAAACAGCTCTGAACATGGCAGGATGGCAGAAACAGGAGGGGACAGCAGGGGCAGGACGTCCTTCTCTAGAGACTTGGCCACATTTTGACCACATGATGAAAATGCATAGTAACCCCTGAGTTAACACAAGCTATTGCAACCCCAAAATCAGAAAACCAGTCAGGCATCCCTATTCAGATTCCACCTCAGGAAGGGGTCTCTATGGGCTGGTGAAGATTTCTGGATCCCAACATCCATGTGGAGCATGATATGGCATCTTCCTAGTGTGTGCCTCTTTGGCACACTGACAAAAGCAGAGATCTTCAAGGGCCACATTACCCTGGCCTCTCAGAACACTGAGAGGGAGAGCAGGAGCTTGAGGGCCTGAGGAGAGGTCGAAGCTGTGTGTCTTGAAGGCTGTCACTACCCAGCCTCCATGTGAAAGAGGGGATGGGTGAGAAGCCAGGACCCTCTCTTTGCAGCCTTCCAGCCTAGAAGTTGGCAGAGCACAGCTGCACGTATCTGCTGTGCTGTTAGAGATTCTTCTTTTTTCTCCTCATTGTTATTACTGCTTTGATATAGGGTCTCTAGAGATTGCCTGGGCTGTTTTCAAATTCCTGAGCTCAAGTGATCCTTCCCCCAATCCTCCCAAACAGCTGGGACTAACAGCCTCCAAGTCCAGCTAGCTTCAGAGTCTTAAAAAAGGCCTCCTGACTACCTTTCACAGGTTGTGCAAGAGACAGACCTGAGTGAAGTATTCCATGTACAGTGTCGGAGCCTGCATAAAAACCAACCCTTTAAGAAGCCCTAAACCAACAGCAACCATGCTCCAAAATCTCTGACAAGTTATCTTAGGAAGAACCGGAACATCTTCAGTAGAAAAGAATATGAAGCAGTCTAGGGCCGCGTGCAGAGAAGCGAAGGAAGCAAAGCAGCAGAGGCACATGGTTCACACTTTGCAGGACACATGTACGTGTACATACAGTGGTACATACATGTACCATGTCAGGAAGAAACCAGTAAGATGGCTCTGGCAGCAGGGTCCTAGGGGCAGCAGTCCAGGACACATGGGCTCAGGAACTGAAATTTCCAAGGGGGAGAAAGAAACTCCTCCTCTTCCACCTGCTTCTACCAGTTTTTCTCTGGCCTGATTCTGAAGAGGGTAATTCCTATGTTCATGAAATGACCTATGTGGGCTCATGAAGGATTAGGATTATAAAGCTGCCCTGAATATTTTCTGCAGAGTTGTAAAGGGGAAGGTGGGTGGGATAACAAGAAATTTTAAAATAAACTTTAATTTGGACTTAGGTAAGGGAGTCTGATACCATTCGAGAACAGCTGAGAAACATGATACAAACATGATCTGGATCTTCCACAGTGATCATGAAAGATATTTTAATACTATGAAATACCACGACATTACATGAATTACATCCCATTATAAACCAGACACACAGATGTTTGCTTGGTTATTGAATATAATCATTTGTTTACCTCTTCATTGACTACTTTTATCATTTATCAAAATTTATTAGGTATGATGAGTCCTTTGACACATGTTAGGAAAAATATGGTCACACCTTTGATGGGATATTATGAAATAAAGTACAATTAAAAACTGGAAACAGGGCCAGGAAGATAGCTTGCTATCTAAGTGCCTGCCTGGCAAGTGCAAGGGCCTGGGTTCGATTCCCAGTACCACGCTGGCCCCATGCAATACCAGCCACTGAAACTGGGCATGGTGACGCACACCTGTAATCCCAACACTAGGGAGGCTGAGACAGAGAATCACTATGAGTCCAAGCTGCATAGTAAGGCCCTGTACTAAATAAATAAATTTTTATTTAAAAAAGGAAACAGTCCTTTTTTTTTTTTTTTTAATTTTTATTTATTTATTTATTTGTTTGCTTGTTGTGTTTGTTTGTTTCTTTATTTATTCATTTTGTGGCTGGCTCAGCCTGCCCTGGTGGTGGCGCTGGCGCAGCATGTGGTGCCAGGGATCGAACTGCAGTCCCCGCAGTTGCCTGAGCCCTCCTAAGCAGGTGCTTTAGACCACTGAACCATCTCGCCGGCCCAACAGTCCTTCTTCATGTGAGAGGGGCTCACGAAGAACAGAACAGCTGAACAGAGCTGGGGACTCCATTATGAAGACCTGGGTTTTAACGTATGATCTGCCGTCCCCTGGTTTCATTCCCCTGGAAGAATCAGCCTCAGATCAGTAAGACAGAGACAAAGCTTGGCCCTTGTTATCAGCATAAGTGTTCAACAGAGTCATAGACATAAAAGCACATCAGAGCTCTATGAGCAGAGTGTGCTATTATTACAAACAGCAAATTTTCCCTATGTTTAAAATATGAAAAGCACAGGGCCTAAGCCAGTCCTATGCAATTGTGTACCAGTTCACACCTAGGAGCCCAAGATCCCCATATCAAAGCAAAGAAAAGAACAGAAAATAGGGCTAAAGCCGCTCACCCAGGTAACCTGAGTTTGGTTCCCAAGAAGAGCCAGGAAGAAAGTATGGAGCACCGTTCAGTGTTCCTCCACACAGAGGGACATGGTCTCAGGTAAGTTTATCACAACAGGGAGGTCAGAAAGATAAGGCCAGAAGCCACTTAGTTTCCTCCTTGGTCTGTATTAAGATCAGTATCACAATTTTCTGTTAATGCTCATTAGAACACATAAGAGGAAACATTTTCCTAGCCTCCTATACTCACTGCTCTAGGGACCAGGAAGGGGAACAGATCTTACCAGAAGGAAAACAACAGAGTCCCATGCCATCTGAATTTCTGTCAGAAGCCTACTTTCTAAGCCAAGCAAGGAAAATCGCTAAAGGGTTTAGAGATCGTTACCCGGGGCCTCTGAAGCCATGAAGAACTTGCATACATGTGCTCTGGGGTTTAGGAATTGGCCTCCAAGTAAGAGACCAGATGCAAGAAATGCTCCAAGAGGAAGCTCTGCAAGACTGGCAATTGTCCTTAGAGACCAGCCCCCAGGGTCCTGGAGCAGGGCTGAGTGCCCTGTGGCCACCAGAACGGAAGCACAGCCATTGGGCCTGCGCAGCTAGAAGGGCGCTCCCTTTCAGGGGAGCCTTAGCTGGCATTGCACGCTCCAGATCATACACGGGGTGAACAAGGCACACAGGGGCTGCACACCATAGCCCAAGGGCTGGAGGGGCCTTCTGGACGGCGATGAGAATTTAATCAATCACGTTCCTAAGGGACTGGCAAAATGTCTGTGGCAAAGATAAAACACAGGTTGCAGAGACAGGCAGAGGGTTTTATAGTCGTGTGTGAAGCAACGTAAGGATCCACTTCCCTGTGAGCCCTTCTCTATCCAGAAGTTGGTGAGCTGAGGCCAGCAGAAAATTCCCAGAAATCTCCTTCAGAAAGATGGTGACTTTGATTTGGAAGATCTTTGTCTTTATCTGGCCACTGCCCAGATCAGTGATTTTCTGCTATGCCCAGAACGCCCAAAGCAAACTGTGCACACTTCTAGACAGCCTGAGCTGGCAGACTTCCTTGGGTGACTCCGTGGGTGACCAACGGGGACTGCGCCCAGCTAGCTGTCCTCTCAACCTGTGGCTGAATCAGACTGCATCCCTAGGGGACAAGGGAATGGCAATTAATTATGGGAGCAGTGCTCTCTGTACTCCTCTGGAGTCCCAGTGACAGGGACAGGAGGCGCCATGTGACTGAAAAACTGTTCTGAGCAGGGAAGCTTTGTGAGTGCAAGTCTGTAGCAGAGTCTCACGTCTAACTCTCTCCTGGGCTTTCCCAAAAGATTTCCAAATTGTTCTTGAAGCTTCCACTACAGATACACTGAACACTAACTCCACTGCGTTTGCAAGCTGAAAGCAGAGCCTAGGCCAGACAGTGGCTTGATTAACAGCATAGCTTTTTGCATTATTATTTATAAGCAGAGCTTCATCTGCAAATAGAATAACTGAATTTATTACTAACTAACATTGGTCATTTTTAGAGTCCAATTCATTGAACCAATATTATGCGACATTATTAAAAATTTTGGAACCCTAAACAGTTCATATCAGGGTGTCTTTGGTTGCTTTTTAAAATTTCTATTAAATAATGCAGCAGTAATGAGTACAGTGTGTTTTCAAGTTTTAAAGAAGCAGTGAAATGAGTTTATTGTTTTTTTTAAAAACAAATGCTATGATCCTTTAACAAAACCATACCATGTTAATGCTCTTACTTAAGCTATTTTTATCTATTACAACAAACTGGAAAAATGTAAATCCTTCTGGGACCTTTTGTTATAATTTAGGCTTACAATTTTGCATTTACAAGTGTCTAAAAACTTTAAGGGAGAGGAAAGATGACTCAATTTGTCACTGTTTTCTTCACTTTATAAGTGGGACTCCATCTACAGTTGAAGTAATTTACAAAAAAAAACAGCACACGGAATTCAGAGGAGCGTGCATCTGCACATTCTTGCGAGGAGTCTTTAATTTCTTCAGCAAACAAATCCATTGACCACCTAGTATACACCCAACAGTGGCAATAGAATAGTGAACAAAAATGTCCTGGTTATCATGAAGCTCTCTTCTGGAGAAAAATGAGTAAAAAAGCAAATATATGACATATCACATGTACTAGATGTATGACATGACAGCAGAGTAGGAGAAAGGGAACTTTTACAGTTGGAGTGGGGACTTCCATGGCACGGTCAGAGCTGCCTCTCTATTAAGCGACACTCGAGCAGAGACCTGAAGGAAATGAGGTGCAACACAGGTGGCCTCAGGGCAGAATGCAGGCAGAGAAGCAGGTGTGTACAATGGTGAGAACAGGAGAGCACGATCAGGAGCAGCAAGAGGCCAGTAGGACCTCAGCAGGGAGCGCGAGAAGGGGAGCTGGGCGAAAACTGAGGTGCTACAGAATGGATATTCAAAATTTCCCAAGTTGAAACTGAGTCACCAAAGGGATGGTATTAGAAATGGGGCTTGGAAAGTGATGAGGCGCAGCCCTCATGAATGGGACTGGCGCCTTTGCAAAAGAGGACTTTAAGTGCCTCCCAAAGCCCCACAAGTTAAAGGTGTGGTCTTCCACATGATGCTCTAGCAAGTTATGGAACCCTTAAGAGGTTGCACCTAGCAGGAAGTATCTGGGTCACTGGCTGCACCCTCAAAGGAGATGGCGTGACTCTGCCCCTCTCTTCTTCCTCCCTTTCACTCCTTTGGTCAGGCGAGCAGTGCTGCTCTGCCATGCCCTCCCACCACGAGGCACCAGTGCAGGCCAAAAGCAACGAGGTTTACTAACCATGGACTGAGGCTGCTAAAACTGCCAGCCAGAATACACCTTGTCTCCCTAACAGCTGTCATCTCAAGTATTTGTTAAACACCAGAAAACTGACTCACACTGATGGGTAGATGAGTGCAATAGGGCCTCACAGCTGAGATGCGAAGCTAGGGATTTCAGAAAGGGCTGTGAAAGTTACCAGAATAAAAATGGAATCACTCGCATCAACTCTAAAAAAATAAACACGGGAGACTATACAGGGACAGCCCCCACGCTGGAGTTTCCTGATAAACAGGGCTATCTCTGCCAGAGTCATATCCGTACACGAGGAATATCTCTTTTAGTACCTCAGTTCAGAAACGGCCAATTCAAATTGAACTGATGTCACCCTTGTTATTGATCCTTGCAGATAAGGATGATTGTTTTAAACAACATATTTAACCTTCCTAATTTCCCCGTTAAAACCTATTCGCTCTCTTTGCCTCTTTCGCATTTGCCTACGACCCATCATAGCATGCATGTTCCACACTGTGATCTTCTGTGTGCCCTGAATGAAATTCAATTTCCCCAAGAGCCCTATGCCCAGTTATTTTAGGTCAGCCAGATGATAGTGTGGAAATAGCAATGAAGAATGAGCACCCAACTTAGTGGCCAGGGCACCACCATCTAAGAGGTGCTCAGGGAGCCACGAAGAAAAGAAGGCAAAAGGACCCTTCACAACAGAGACCAACAAGGAAGGGGAATTCTATGACAATGGACTGGGAGTGCTGTGAGCAAAAGGTGCTGTGGGGTGGGATGGAGACTAACCAAGGATTGGCTTCCTGCGATGCAGGCACAGGCAGGGATAAAAGGCTTGCAGTTCTCAGCTCTCCTGTTTCCCAGATAGCCATGGGGTGAGGCCAGGCAGCTGCAAGAGAAGGGAGGCATGAGGCTCCTCTTAGAAGACAGCTCTGAGGCTCCAGCCACTCCAGCTGAAGGTGACCCTGGTTCCTCTATTAGGAAAATAACAAAGCCAAGGCAAAGAGCTTGAAGCTCTTTACACTTAAACCTGTGACCACAGACGACTTTCAAATACCTGTTAGTGGTCCCAGGCTAGATGAAAAAGGGAGCCCAAGAAAGCAAAAATGTATGGTGGCTGCTGGCAAATAGCTTGGGCTATCTACATGTGCAGTCCCATCTCCACGTATGAAGATGCAATGGGACCATGCATCTCCTCCTTAAGTTGTGTGTGGTGGCATTAGGGTGGGGCTGGGGTGAGGAGTGAACCCAGGCTGGGCACAAAGAATAGAGCAGAAGTGCCTATTTAATATATGTATCAAGATATGAAAAAGACAGCTTTGCGCTAAAAATTTGAGGAGAAAAGGATAGGTCGGGCATGACGACACTGGTACCAAAACACAGGGCTATGTATGCAGCCTTTCTGTATTCTGATGTTTCTCATATCGGTGACAGCCACCCAACACCAGTGTGGATGCAAGTATGACCTGGCAGAGGGCCAGCATAATGCCGGCAGGACTGGAAATGCCAGAGCAGGGTCGGAGCTGGGAGTGCAGCAATTTCCTAGGAACTGCTGAAGGGGCAAAGGACTCGAGGGCTTTTGAAGTAGTCAGAATGGCTGTCCATACCAGAACAAGACAGCTCCTAGATACAATCCATTTTAATGAACTGTTTTCCAAGGAGGTAAGATGCTATTTAATGTATTTTTTTCAATGAAAGAAGGGGTAAGACGGAGGAAGGAAGAAAAAAAGGGAGAAAGGTTGGAAGGGAGGAAGGGGGAGGGAGGGAGAAATGGGGTTCCAGCTAACAACTATCTCGCACCCCGAGATAGTCCAGAGACCCCAGCAAGGAAGCCCTTGGCCCACTCCGCATTGCTGCCTCAGAAGACGGGAGGTGTATGAAGCCTTCTGGACTTACTGGTCCTTGTCACCATCACCAGCTGAGATGGCAGAACGAAGGCCACCACCCCACAGACCCCAGCCACACCTCTGCCTGTGCTTCCCCCTCTCAGGTGGAAGGGGGTGCAGTTTCATAAATTATAAGCCAACATCTCGTGCTCAGATATGTCTATTTGACTTGAGATTTTTCTGGCCTGTCAAAAATGTCAAACGCTGACAGGAATCACGCGCCGGGCCTTGCAGCTCGCATGAATGAAGTCGTTACAGTTATGAAAAAGAAATGTGTGCTTAAATGTCAATTATAAGGATGACTTCTATGCTACCTCTCACCTACTGCTAAAAGTAAAAAAGTCCCAAGTTTAAGGATGTAACAAGAACTTTACAAAAACTACGGATTCATTTTCACACCAGCTTCCTTGTGCTGATTTGGACATAAATCTCAGTGTGTACAAGATAATAACTACCCCCCGCAGAGCAGAGACAACAGGGAGGTGATTTGTAATGAGTAAAAAATAGATCGCATGGAGCTCATTAATATTTTCAGCCTGTCTATGCATCAAAGGCATTAGCTAGACCCCATCTGAAATCTCAATGAGCCTATGTCTTCCAGCAGACAGCAGCTGAGGAACTCAAGTCTCAGGGTACCAAAGGAAGTTATTTTTCAAGGTCGTCCATAAACATTTATATAGTGAGGCAGACACTTGGAATACACCTTTTTCATTGACTTTTTTCCCAGATCAACATTCATCTACATCCCTCACCTCTGACTCCTCTCGTCCAAACCCCAGACTGGGGGCCTCCCTCCTTCTCCTCTTTCCCCTTCCTGCTCTCCCCTTGCTCCTTCCACAGAGTCCTCATCTACTGCATCAGCACAGCTGGGGCCCTGAGTTCAAATCTCAACAACTAGATTGTATTTCTGAGAAACTGTGCAACAGCCCCTTTTACACTTTGCAGGTGTAAGTCCTTAGACGAGAAAAAGGACAACAAATGGACAAGCAAAAACAGACAGTTTTGATTTCAGAAGAAGATAAAAAGGAGGAGAAAGCAAAACAAGTAAAGATCACAGACTGAGGGGCTGTTTCTCTGGGCCTGAGTTCCAACCTTTGCCCACCACTATTCTCCCCTGTTTTTTTAAATCCACATTATCAATGTTCCTAATCACACACATTTCTTGCTGTGATGCAGGAGACCAAACCCAGGGCTCAGCACACACTGTGCCACTGCATCGATGCCTGCTTTGTTACACAGCACTTTTTTTTTTTTTTTATAAAAGCAAATTTATATAAAAGCACAAAAAAAACTGTCTCTGTACTTCTCTTTCTTGAGTCTTTGGCTATAAAAACCCACCTATTATTTTACTTTAATGACTTTTAATTTCATCATCTTGGTGTCATGGAAGAAATGCTCCCTGAAGGCAAGAAGTCATTGACTTCATTAAACTTGTGAAAACTCTTAGACAGTGTGTTTGCTGCCACCCAGATGCACACCGTGCATCGTTAGCACGGCTGTCCGTCGAAGGCTCAGAACTAAATGAAAAACAAGGTCCAGGGACATCTGCTAATTCCACGTTCAAGAAGAAACAGATGCACCAGCCCCGTCCCGGGGGCCCGCTGAAATGGAGATTGAGACTGGGTGTGGTGGCGCACACCTATAATCCCAGCACTTAGGAGGCTGAAAACAGGAGAATCACTCTGAGTGAGACCCTGTAGACCCTATACTAAATACATTTTTTAAAAAAGACAAAAAAGAAACAGAGGATTACTTTCAACCCATTTTGTAGTGAGAAAAATTTGAAAATTTATAACTGAAAAGAAAATCAACATCTCAATGCTAAACTGTCCTGGGCAGATGGTGCCAATGTGGCTAGCTATGGAAAGCTGAGGACCAGGCAGCGGTGTGTTGCCCTCTTAATTATAACCCAACTAGTGGGCCTGCCTGCCTGTCCATCTTTTAGGGAGTGAGATACACATTATTTGGACTTCAGAAAAGACTGGATCTGATTAGTGCATGTTGTACACATATATGGAAATAACATGCTGGAGCTTATTAATAAATATCACTAGCATGCATCTATAAGAAATAAAAATAAATAAAAATTTTAAACAGAGGGTCTTTTAAAAACAGATAATATAATCTCCTAAATTGAAGCAAGTTTATCAACGAGTCTTTAGGTCTCTGTGATTTTTCTCTAGCTGCCCCAATATCTCACCTTCTCTGAAGACTACATTTTTCCTAAGCTTCCAATTTTTCCAGTTACAATTCCCAGTAACAATTTCATAAAATGATCTGCAGGGACCTTTACAAGTCAGGGATCTCCAATACTATAGACACTGCTCCGGACCTCCATACAATGACTCCCACTCAACTTGGAGGCATTTGTAGGCTTCTGTTCATATTCAGCACATACTTAGCCAATGAGACAGGAAGACACTTAAGGTGCTGAGGCTGGAAGGGAGGTTGACTTGCCATAGTTTGGATCTGGAGTGCTGCCCAATGCCCATGTGTGAAATGCTTAGTAGCTAGCTTTGTACTATTGAGAGGTACTGAAAACATGAAGGGGGGGGGGGGGGCTAGCAGGAAGTCTTAGGTCACTTGAGGTGTGCCCTTGAAATGCATATTAGGACTCTAGACACTCTTTCCCTCTCTCTCCTTTTTTCCCAGCCACAAAGTGAAGTCACTTTTCCCTTGTGTTCCTACCATGATGTTCTGCCCCTTCATAGGCCCCAAAGTCATGGGGTCAAACAACATGTATTAATATCTCCAAAACTGTGAGACAAACTAAACCTTTCCTCTTATTAAGTTGATTACCTTGGATATCTTGTTATAGTAATGGCAAGCTGACTAACGGAGGCTCTTACCTGAAGGAACAAAAGACAAATGAATAAATGAGATGCAATGGCTCCTGTCTACCTTGTCTCCTAAACATGCCTTAAAGTCCACATTCCACATCCACTGTTGCCTTCATTCCCAGCTGAGGCTGCCATATTTCAGAATTTCCATGGCATTGTGCAAAATCCATGTTTTTATTCCAAAGGGGGGGGGGTTCTTGTGGGGCACATGCCACGACCCTATATAATTAATAGATAATGAGCTGCTTAGGGTCTCTTTGTTGGAATATACAATCTAGGAGAGCAGGTGTTACCTCTACTACTTCTGTGCATATTCTCAGGGGCTAGCATGACACCTAACAGGCAATAGGATCATAGAGTTCTTGAGAATGAATGAGTGAACAAATGAGTGGCTCCTCATAGGGGCCACTGGGACAGGAGACAGGGCTGGGTAGGAGCTGGGGAAGGCAGGGGTGGCCCCCTGCATTTCTGTGGCCACTCAGCTGACGCATTTTGTCATTCTCGTTATGCAGTTCCTATTTCTCTGTAGTGATGCAAGCAGCAAGAACTAGATTTCTCATTCCCTGCAGCCAGTACTAGAGAAAAAACAATCCCAGAATACAGAAAGGCGGGTCAGATGCCTGGGGTCTAAGGTTAGGAGGGAGGCTGGGGGTCTCAGTCCTGGTGCTTCTAAGCCTGCCCACAGAGAGGAGCAGTTCCACGTCACATACACTTAGGGCACCTCAGACTGTCAGAACCCACCACCAGTTAATATCGAAGCACATATGCGAATTAGTGAGTCTCGGCACAGCATAAACTTGTGGATATCAGTACAACCCTTGCAGCCACCATGGTATCCCCCACAAGGAATTCCTCGGAAGAAACCAATCTTGTACTCTTTTTAAGAAGTACTGTACAACCTTATGGATATACTAGAAACCATTGAATTGTATATTTTTAAAAGTCAACTTTATGCTATATGAATTACATCTCAATAATAAAAGGACATTTCCTTCCCTACCCCAAACCCAAACCATGTTTTAGCACTTAATTTAATGACAATATACACATTTTACCTATAGGAGTCTATAATTTCAGAAGCTTACTTTGTGTAATGAATTTTGACTCTTGGTTCTTGAAAATTAATAAAGTGGAGAATTATATTACCTAGGCTAAGCAAGGAGTATATTAAAATCGGAAATAGTAAAACATAATACAGCACGATGTTGAACACACTGGTACAGAATAATGAATCAACATAGTCATTTTGGCTGGAGAAACTTTCTCCATTAAATGAAAAAATAAAGGCCACAAGAACAATATGAGGGCAAAATTTTCCCTGATGAAGCAGATTTCTCCCCATTGCAGTCAACACCCAGAATCATTTAAATGTCCAACAAGACATTCTATAGTCTGTGACACACAACCACTGAATACTTCACACGTAAAGGCGTGCACCTTATAGAAGCTCTGGGCTCCATCTACGCGCCTAGGTTCAAGGAGCCAGTGTGAGGACAGTGAACATGAGTGGGGTTTCCACAGGTGCCACAGTACCTCCACGATACCTCTGCCCTCTGGGTCAAAAGCCACAGCGTACTGCTGCTGTCTACTGCGTGACATTAGAAGAACAGTAGCTAACCTGCCCAAGCCCCTTCCTGGACCTATGTGTGAGAAATAAGGGAAATGTGGTGCTCAACATTTCATGGTGCTTACAACTCACAGCAGTGTGTTCGTGGGCAGTCTTACGCTCAGGATCACTTGGTAATGTGTACAGACAAGCAGCAACCGACATCCAGAACGAACCCAACATCTAGATCAGGGGTTGGCAAACTTGCTAGAGAGAACCACACAATAAATACTTTCAGTTTCTCAAGCTCTATGTTTTGTTGCAGTTATTCATCTCTACTGATAGGAAAGAGAAAGTTGCCACAGCCAATATGTAAATGCATGAGCAAGGAGAGTTACAATAAAACTTTGTTTATAAAGCAACCAGTGGACATTATTTGGCCTACTGGCCATAATTTTATGTTTTCTGGTGTATAAAATAGAAACATATTTTCTCAAAAAAAAGTAAAAAGTTCATTTAAACCATTGAAAAAAAATTCCATAAAAATCTTAGGGGTAACCTCACGTTATAAAGTTATGAGGTATAACTTAAACTTTGCGTGATTCCGAGTCCATCATGAATGTTAATTTCATGCTATTTCATGTGACACAACTTCCTAAAACAGTGAAGTGCAGGAGGCTGTTTTCCCTCAACCAAGTAGTTCCAGAGAGCCGGCAGCAGAGGATTTGTATCTGCTTTTTGTCTCCTCTCTTCCTGTCAAGCCATTACTGTCACTTTGTCAGTTTGGTCTTTCTGTATCTTTAATTTGCCCTTTCTTTTCTGCTCTGGGCTGAGAACGGTATCTCAAGTAGACCAGGCTGTGAAGGGTGATAAGTCTCTCTTATGACTGAAGAAACAGAAGCAAGACATTCCTCACATTTATGAGGCCACCTCACAGTCTTTCGGACTGTGCGCTAACTCCTCGCTGATGGTATGTTCTTGAAGTTAAGGATGTCTTGTGGGTAGAAGGTTACTTTGTGTTTGGTGCACCTACACACCCATGCCCCCCTCCCCCACATCCATACACATCTGTAGTCATTTATTTATTCATTCAATAAATATTGAATTCCTGCACACCAGCCATTGTTCTAAGCACCCAGAATACATCAATGAACAAAAGATTAGAAAATAAACAACAAAAACACATGCACACACACACACACACAAACACAGCCATGAGGGAGCTTGCATCTTTGCTGTAGAAGATAGACAAACAGGTCTACAGCCAGCTTGGCCCTAAAATGGAAATGAATCTTAATCACTAAACACATATGGCTCTTTACAAAGGTTATGCAAGACTTCTAAAGCTGCCTCCCCTTCCTCTCTCTCTGTCTCTCTGTCTGTCTCTGTCTCTCTGTCTGTCTGTCTGTCTGTCTCTTTCTGTCTCTCTGTCTCTCTCTGTCCCTGTCTCTCTCTCTCTCTCTCTCTCTCTCTCTCTCTCTCTCTCTCTCTCTCTCTCTCTCTCTCTCTCCCCTACCTGATAAGCCAGCATGCTTCCTCTAATTTTCTCTTTGCATCTAATTTCCTGCTTCCTTCCTCCCTAGGGCAGCCCACAGCGGGCCAAGGTAAGTCACAAAGGAGCTAAGACAGAAGGCCTAGTGGCCTACTAGGGATTCCAAGGGGTCAGCTGGTTCTAGGATCATTTCAAACAGCTTATTCAACTGCTAATGAGGCCATAAATCCCTGTGGTCTGGGAGGTGAACCAAAAATCCTAGCCTGGGCGTCAGTCTACAGAGTGGACTAATCAGGAAAGCGCCAATCTTTCCAGTTTATTGAAGCTGGACCTGCAGTCCCTGTGCACTGTGGGGTACGAAAAGGCTCCGAAGTTACCCCCACCTAAAAGAAGCAAATCGTTGTTACAGAGAGAATGCTTCCCCACCAGTCCGTCTGGTCATGAGACCAGGTATGTGCAGAAAGGCAGGAGGGCTGCCCTCCCCACAGCACAAGCGCTCAGGTCCTCCGTGGAGCTAGCTGCCTCCTGTATGCCTCAACAGCACACACTGCTCTTTGGTCTATCTACCGTTCCTCCTTTCTGTTTCCTCTCTGTTCTTTCTAGAAACAGCAGATGGTGCTTTCTTCTGGAGAGCAAGTGGCAGCATGAAGCCCAAGAGCCACAGCCTGGGTCGGCATCATTTCCTTCAGGAAATGGCAGGCAGGGACTTCCCATCTGACTCATTTCCCAAGCTTCCTCCCCATCACCCGACTCCTCTAGACTCCTCTGCGGCATCCAGTCCAAAGCACCAACTTCTCAGGCTAAGTAAACCAACCTCGTGCTCTATCCTATTGGATACTACGGTGCACGTGTACACGCGCGTGTGTGCAGAGCCCTAGTGAGGGGCTAAGCAGGTGTAAGAGTCTTGGAGGCCTGGCCCAGGGAGGATCCAGCAAAACCACAAAGGGAGAGTGGAAATCAACACTGGGACGGATCTGAGAGGGGGAGCGGGCAGGCCCCCCAAGGCTTGCACTGGGTGGCAAGGCTTGTGCTGGGTGGCAAGGCTTGTCCATGGTCTGGGTTCCCCTTAACTGAAACACTAAGTCTAGTCATTACGAAGTCCAGACTAAATCTAATTCTTTCCCTGTTTAGGGCCATGGGAGGTAGGTTCAAGTCCCAGCTCTGACACCTAATACATGTGTGGCCTTCGTCCAGTTGTTCGTTTTCTTTGTACTTTTGTTCTCTCTCATCTATAAAAAGGAAGCGACAGTGACACCTACTTTGTAGGGTTCCTAGGAGGCTGACATAAGAGTAATTAGAGAAAGTAACCAGCAGAGGCCAATGCTTAGAAACATTAGCACTAGTAGAAAACAGACTAACAGATCTGGGCACTCAGAAGTGATACCACAAAATAAACGCCTCAAAAGTGGTTTCTCTCTCCAAACCAGCCATAAAACTGAAAAATACTATTGGAACTTTCCCTACCTCCTGTGACGGTGCTTTCCATGAAGAAACCTTCCAGCCCAACTTGTATAATCATAGGTCAGAGGCCAGGGACACAGCTCAGTGGCACAGCAAGCTTGCCCGGCAAGTGCAAGGTCCTGAGTTTGTTTCCCAGTACCAAAAAAAGTTATAGGTCATAAGGCCACCATTGAGTGGGCTCCTGTCAACTACCTTCAAGAAAGAAATAATGCTACAGCTGAGGAATTTAGACAAATCAGACGGGCAGGGCTTGCTGCACCCACCCCCACTGTCCAGTACTATTAGCGCACGGCTTTTGGGTCCAACCATATTGGTACATAGCTGGCCCATTTCATCAAACATAAGCATAAAATGGATCGCTCTCCTGGGTCTTCCACTTGAGGCTTCCTGTGTTAGGTCAATCCTGTCAGTGCTCTCCTGTCAATCTGCCTTCTGGGACAGAGGTGTCAGCCTCGACCCTTCACACTGGCAACAAAGGGATCACCCTCTTCACTGCCCTACCCAGACGTATCCCTTAGCCTTCACTGCAAACTTTTCAGTGCTCTCGGTTCCTCAGTTTCTGCGGCTACCTGGCATCTATATTCTCCCCAGGAGAGGATTCTTGTTTTCTAGCACTCCTCCAGGAAGCTGGGCCCAACCCACACACAGAGCACTTCTGAAGGTGCCTCCAGAGCTGCTTGCTTGACACCCTTCCTGGCCCCCAGGTGGCTTCTCTCTCACCTAGGTGTTGCATAAGGGACGAACTGCGAGGAATTTCACTCTTTGCACAGGACATCTGCTTTCAGGGCAGTAAAAACCCAGCTGGTCCTGTTTTAAAGGCCAAGAAATGAAAGGAAATTGCCCTGCCATTAATCAAGAAAGCTACAAAGGACTGAATGGCTTCGGTTAAGACTGAGAAAAAACATTTTAATAATATTCTTGGGTATTAGGAATGAGCAAAACACAAATTCGGTTAGTAAGCAGCCGGGAGGGGGCTTGAAACAGGTCAGTGTGGACAACAAAGCTGCCTGCTAGGATGCAAGATCCCCCAAAGAGTTTCCACCCCTTCCCCTTAAAACTGAAGCGAAGGGGCCGACACATACTCCTACCCACACTGTTTCCTGTAACTTACTGTACAGGTAACAAGAGACCAGTGAGTGTTACTTTTCTGCTTCCTTCTAAGCCTCAAATAAATTCTCCACCCCACTCCACATGAACTCACAGGGGAGACACTTAAGTGAACAACCTGGAAAATTCAATGTTAAGAATCTAAAGATGGAAAATAGAGAGTTCCAACTGTGTATGCATGTGTAGAAAAGACATAGAACATAAAATTTACCACTTTAATGAATATACAGTGCAGAGGCATCAAGCACATTTTCACTGTGGTGCAACTCCCACCACAGCCATCTCCAGCACATTTTCATCATTACTAACAAAACCCTATATCCATTCAAGAGTAACAGCTCATGCCGCGCTTCCCCAGGCCCTGGTAACTGTCACCCTGCTTTCTGTCTCTCTGGATCTGACTACTTGGGTATCTCACATAATTATGTTCTTTGTGTCTGACTTACTACCATTCGTATAATATCTTCATGGTTTACCTATGTTGGAGCATGTATCATGATTTCATTCTTTCTTAAGCTGAACAATATTTTACTTTGTATCTAAACCACATTCTGTTTTTCCATGCACCCACTGTTGAATACAGCACATTTCCACCTTTCGCTATTGTGAATAAGGCTGCTATGGACAAGGGTCTACGAGTGTCTCAGGGGAGTTCTAGTATTATATTAATTAAGTCCCAGTTTCACTTCCTGACTTCATCTTGCATGCTGATTGCTTTTGTATTCTCCATCCTCTGATTTATTCTCCAACAAATCCTTCATACCACCTTAATGCTCTCATGTTGACCCTTGTTTTGCTCTCATTTTGTGGGATCTGGTTTGGACAGACCCACAAAGACAACCCACTCTATCCCCAGGCAGAGACTGCTGAGAAGCCCACTCTCCCTGGACCTGCCTCTCATCCCTGCCATCTACCCACAAAGCCAGCCCTGTGGAAAGCAGAGGTGATGCAACGAAAGAAAAGCCACAGAAGCTTCCTAAAGAACAGCAAAATGACAGCCATGAACAAAAGCCAAATTGGAAGCCACCAAGCCATCCACCGCTCCTCACAATCTTGTGCAAAATGTGGATATTCATAAGGGACTCTGTCACCTGCGTCACAACTAGCTGGGTTGTGACTTCCAGTAGATAATTAATACACCTCAGCAGTGTGGGGGGTGGGGTTGATGGGCTGGAAGGAAGGCAGGAAAAAGGCAAAAGCATTCAAAGCAATGAAGGGACGGATGGATTAGACACAACTTCCATCCAAGAGGAATCAGAGCAAAATAAAAGTGAAGAGGAAGTGCTTATCTCTGATATTCAGGAGTTTTTTTTAAAAAGGACCTACAGAATTTCACATTGCAAGGCCAGATTTGGGGAGGGAGTGAATGACCCTGCCCAGTGAGAGTCGCTGTTCCACTCTGAAATGTTACACCCGCTTCCCACCTGACCCTTGGACTGGTAAGGGTTATGTCATTTTTAGTCGTCTGCCTGAATGAATTTACAACAGTTCAAAGAAAGTTTATACGCACATTCTTCCAACCACCGCCAACACACACATGTCCTTTGAAGACGAGTCTACGGCAGCTTAATCCACCTCATGATCATGTGTGGACTACATTCCTTAATGAACACTTTGGTCTAAACACAAATGTCATTTTCAAAATCCCTGCAATTTCTTTGTAAAAAGCATTCTCTACCTTAGGCAAGTATGAAGCCACATATATACATAAAAGATATTCTTTATCATGTTTTATGCACTATTAAAGTTACATTGAATACTTCACAGTGCATTTCTATCCCTCTGTCACCCATACTCGCTTATTGATAAAATATCTAACAGCTAACTAACTTCATGGAAGATAAAGCCTTTCCTCTGTAGGCACCAATCAAGGGTTGGCCTCAGGCTCCTTGAAAATGTTGCCTCAATTATGAAGCTCACAAATGTGTCTGCCACGACACTACCTTTTTTCAGGGTGCATGCAATGTTTTAGCGAACATGGTTTCCTCCCATTCCCTTCACTGAATTTCACATCGGTTGCTATGGTCTTTATCTACAATGTCTCCCAAAGGCTCAGTGTTAAAGACTTGGTCTCAGTTTGGCTCCACCAGAAGGTGGTGGTGCCTTTAAGAGGTAGAGCCCTGTGGGATGGAAGTTAGGTCACTAGGGGTGAGAACTTCAGGGAGATTCTGGGAACCTGGCCTCTTCCTGTCCCTCGGTTTGCTCCTTCACCCTGAGGTGAGTACCCCTCCTTTGGCACAAGTTACTGCCATGGTGTACTCTGCTGCTGCTTGTCCAAGGCAACAGGGCCCTCTGACCATGAACAGAAACCTGTGAGGCAAAATGAACCTTTCCTCCTGTAAGTCGTTTGTCTGTGGTACTTTGTGATAGTGACAGAAAGCAGACTAATGCATTTGCATTTTCACTTTAAGTCTGAGCTAACAGAAGGCTCTCCTTGAAAGTGTCTTGGTTACTTGGTCTTTTAGCTTCAATGTTAAAAAAAATAAAAGTCATCCTCTTTTTCACTTATTCCCATGACCTTTAAAGATTCTCTCAAAATTCATCCTCCAGGAGCTAAACAACTGAGCACACTGGTTCTCAGAAATCACTGGGGTCTACAGCACCTTTCAGGATCCTAGACAAGAGACTCCAGGCTTCTGTCACTGGCACCAGAATAGGAAGCTGGGGCTTTGGAGAAGCATTTGTGCTCTGTCACCCCAAAGCACCTCGGTCTTTCTCACCACTGTACCATGGAACAAATTCCTGCCATCCCAGAATCGCTTCTGCGTTCCTGCACTGAGGCTTCTTCCTCCTGCGTATCAGCCTGTTAGGGTATGGCTTCAAGCCACCTAGATGTGCATTTTGCAGCTGCTTCTCTGAAATCTCCAGAGCCTCCTGTTCCTTACACAGTCTTTGCTGCAGTTTCTCTCACCCCAATGGTGAGTGTGTCTTTTTGTATTGCTTAGTTTGAAATCACTAAGGGAATGAGTGCCCAAGTCAGACCTCATCCAATGGCCTCACTCAGCACCAGTTACCCCTGCTACTCATCTCCTAAGTGCCATGCGGCTGCCTGCTGAAAGCCTTGGTCCAGCCCACCTGTCCAAGCAATCTGCCTGGGATTCTTGGGGGAAATTTCACATAAGATACACTCATCTGCCTGATGTGAGGAGTCTCTCAGTCAGAGCAAGGCCAGTCCAGGTGGGCCTCGGCTCTAAAAGGGGACAGTTCTAGGGACCCTTGGTACCAGAGGATGGACGGTGTTCACTCAGAAAACTGTTACATTAAAATCCTGTTGGTCTTATTGACTGTATATGTGTCACTCCATGGATAACCCCTTGAAGTTCATGTCTACTATGAGCCCATTTAATGAATCTTTAAGGTGCAAAGGGGGCTGGGGGTGGGAGCCTGGGATGGGGGCTTTGCAGGAGTGGGAAACAAACAACCAGGGAAAAGTGCAAAAGATGTGATCATGGCCTCTTAGCATTCAGCCACTGGAGAGAAGAGGGAGAAGAGGCTGGACTGTGTCTATAGGGTTTCTTCCTCTGGTGCAAAAGAGAAGCAGGAGAGGAGTAAAGAAATCCATTATTGTTAGGTGCAGAAGGGCTGCCAAAGAGAAGCAAGAACTCTCAGGGAGGAGGCAGGGAAACAAAGAATTGATCAGGTTGCTTGGGAGTGGAGTTTGTATTGGCTATACAGTAAGAGGCGCTGACTGGGGAAGACTTGGCATGCTGGGGGGTGGGGACAAAGGAGGAAGTTCATGGTTAACTGCGGGAGGAAATCAGTCCAGAAGTGGCTCTCGGTTGGCCTTGGGTCCCCAGGCCATGCTGACTTGCCACCACGATGACCAGGCAGACTTCTGTGTGGGCGCAGCCCCATCAGCATCCTACCCCACATGGAGGGCTGGCTGGGCCTCTGGCCTCTCTCCATGTGCCTCATCTGTACCAGTTCAAATGGAAAAGCAGAGGGGCACTGAGTGTGGAGCCCTGCGGCATGAGTGGGAATGATGGAATGTGTATGAAAACCGAGTCCAGGGATGACTGTGTCCTTCTGACTTGTGTTAGTGACAGGTGGGGGGTCTGCGGCCCTGGAAAGCAGAGGCTGCCCTGAGGCCTGACAACAGACTGAAGTCCAATGCTGAGACAGAGCCTGTGGAGAAAATCTGATCCCGTCAAGGAATACATTGCCGGGAAAAGCCTGTAAGGACAGGCAGCCGCTTCCTATCCTGCTTTCCTTTGGCGAAAGAGAAAACCCCAGAATGGCTATTGCAAATATGCTACTGCTATTTCAAGAACCTATAAATTCAGCTGGTGTTTTCCAGCAATCTCCAGATGCCCGCATTTTAATCCACAATTTAATGCATTTTGCACAGAACTACCAAATGATAGAAAATTAGAGAAAATCACCCTCTGATAGATCCTAATATTTTAATAAGGACACACAGTGCTTTGCACAATGCGTGTGGACACAAAGAGCTGCACTGGAGATGCAGCTCCCACCACGAGGACACATGAACACCCTGCCTGCTTCCCAGTCCCTGTGCCCTTGCCCGTCCTCACAAGCGTCCAAGGAGAGACAACTGGAATTGTCTAAAATCCTGCCAGTGTGGCAACCAGGTGTTGTGACCAGCAGGAGAGTGGTCAGAGTGCCAAAATGAGTGACAAGACCTTTCACAGAGGGTGGACCTTTATCACCAGCAAAGGGCATCCCCATGCCCCCTGGGCCCACCTACAAGGAGCTGCCTGTCTAGGACTGCACAGAACCCTCACGTGAGCACAGCACGGGGGGAGGCAGGCAACGTGACAGCTCAGCCAGGCACTAAGTTGAGCTCACGCCTGACATATCCAGGAGTTGGCAAATAAAACCAGGATCAGTGACTTGAAAGACAAGGTCACAAGAAGTAAAATTATAATGATTTTCATTTTCTTTATCTTCATTAATAGCATAAGTACATATTTAGGAATAAAAGTATGTGGAAAGTATAGCTTGAGGGATGCTAAAGGACCCTTAGTCCTAGCATAAACTTTTAGTTTCACAATTATCAAGACTGAGAAGCCTCCCACCAAAAAAAAAAATGACTTCTCCATTATGGCAGGCTCCAGACGGTACAGGAGTGAAAGGCCGAGGGTAGCCCCTCCCCTCTACCTTCCTCAGCTAAACATAGCCGAGTCAGCAAAGCCCCTCACATAGGGCCCTCCTGTCTGCTCTCACCTGTCACTGTCCTGACAGGCCCTGACAGGACCCAGATAGTCCCCTCACTGCCACTCTCCCCTCCAGCACGGCTAACTTTATTGGCATGTCCAGGATAAAGGTTACTTCTTGGTCCCAGGTTAGGTCATTGTGACTATTTTCTGGAATTCCAAGTTCTCTAGAGCTGATAAACCCCATTTTACCACTGGAAATATTATCCTCATAAAAATATACAAGCTCATTTTTTCTATTGGTCTAATATCATAAGGTCCTAGAAAACACATTTAATTTTTACAGTAGTTTAAAACATGTTGATGTTCTCCAGTCACCTTAAAAGACAAGAAGTCAGTGGTTACATTTATCCTGGTCCTCACTATCAAACAGTGACTTCCCACTCTTCCAGGGCCACAGAGCCCTCTGAGCTCCTGGTGAAGACAAATCATGCACTTTCTGGCACATCAGAAGCATTCAAGACACACAGAAACTGTTGTTATAATGAGAGCAACGGGACCCTTTCTCAGCACATGGTATCAGCAGAGTCAGGATTCAGAGATCCCTGGTCAAGAACCCTGCTGCATCCTCTGGCAAAAGCTGCTTTTTAGAGATGCAGTTTTGGGTGAGGGGGAGCGACCAACATGCAAGGGAGGAAGACAGTGAGCCAAGAAAATAGAGCCATCAATGCAATAAGCAAGTGGAACAATTAAGGCTCGTTTAATTCATTCCACATCCTCAGATCATCTATGCCAACACCACCACATAAAAGAAGGCTTCGTATTCTCAAATCTTTCAATTTGTTTAATATGAAGTAAGACCTGGGGGCGAGGGAGGCAATGATGGGGCGTGAAGGAAGAAATGTTAATGGTTCTGGCCAGAATTGGATTACTATAACACTACAGGAAGGGTGACAGGGAGCTTCTCACACACTCGGGTTCCTTCCGAGGGATCCCAGCAACACACAGGGTCATCTGGGCTCTTTTTCTGGAACAAGACCCTCAGCTATAAAACGTGTCAGATCTCACAAAACTTGATTCTGCCCCTGGCCCCAATGTCATTGTGATCATAAAAAAATGTTTTTACTTCTTTAGACTGTAAGAGTGGGAAGAGAAGAGAAACGAAGGATGAGAAGGACAGAAGATTAAGAGCTGAGCAAGCCGGCAAGAAGGACTTTCACTAATCAACTGGCCTCCTGAGTCTGGTTTTTCAGCTGCAAAACGAAGAACCGGACTCTAGTTGGCCAAAGATGGTTTCAGAGTCACCGTTTGGCTCACTGATATTTCTGTTATGAATAAACGCACGGATTCTTCAAATCATTAGTGTAACTCACAGGGACAGGGGAGTGCCTGTTAAATCTATGAAAGCCTGAAAGGCTGCTCTGAATATGGTTCTTTGAGACGCATGGACCCTAAAGTCGGCTGCTGGCCCACCTCACCACTGCCACTTCCAGTGCCAAGGCCACAGCCAAAGCCCTGGCTCACACTGGAACTTTTCTTGGCCTCTTCATAAAAGTCAACATTTCAATCTCCGTGAGGCCACAGAAATAGAAAAAGAAAACAGTCGCAGACCTGTGTTTGATTGTTCTGGAATAAATCTGACAGCCGTTGGAATTTGAGCCTCTGGGCTAGGACAGGGTAACTACCTGGGTGGGAAGAAATAAAGGGTATTTCACTGGATCTATGAGTGGCTAAACAAATTTACCACTGTCCATAAAGAGTGTTTCTTTGCTAAGTAACCCTAAATAATCCGCCTACTAAATCATGTTAATGATATTTCTGTTGGAATATTCTAATGGCTTGTTTTCTTTCTAAACAGAACACCTTTGGGACAATAAAAGTGAAGCCCGGAGATAAACTCTCGCTGCTTGAAGCCTTTTTGTTTATATTTGAAAAACATCAGTTAGATTTACTGCTGCAACTCTGCTAAACATTCACTGAAAAGAACGTGCCACCCTCTGAGGAAATTCACACTCTCTGGAATCTTGCTAGGTCCTTCTCACCTTTATTGTGACATTCCTGCTCTTCTGAGCTGAGGAGAGGTGGCTTGTGCTCCTGCCCACTTCCACAGCAAATCTAGCCTACAAAGTCATCTCTGTTATTTTCAAGCTCTTCTTTTTTGTTTGTCTCCAGTTAACCATAAGCAAGGGAGCAGCAACAGAAACAGCAGTTTCCGAGGAGCTTCAGAGTTGCAGGAGATGAAGGTCAAAGTCTCCCCCATAACCTGTATCTGCACACAGCCTGATGCGGGAAGTTGCTCACATATTCACTGAACTGAACTAAAATCTGTATTCCTAAAATCAGAAGACCGGATGAAATGGATTCTTATGCACATCTTCATGAATTCCTAGGCTGAGGGCAAAATCGCATACAAGGAGGACAAAATGGTGTTCAGTGGACTTGGTTTCAAATCCTTATTTGTCAACAAATAAGGCTGTTGTTTGTCACTTACCCTCCATTAGACTTCAGACCAAAATTATAATGACTGCCAATAAAACACATGGTTTTGTCAAGAGAAGGGGCTATGACCGTGTACTGTGAAACCCAAAGACTTCAAAAAACCTCCGTCTAGAAATCCTTCTCCAGTGGACTTATCGCAGCTTTTCCAAACTGGCTCATAGTCTGGTCAAATTTTTCTTAGCTATATAACTGGCCCAACCAAACATCTTTTTATTTAGCCACCAGAATACATGAGAGATCTTTCAGAATGTTTTCTGCAGATATATTATTTATTAAACATCTATAATGTGTCAGGTACTGTATTCAGTAGGGTGGATGCACAAATAAAGAAGGAAAGTGTCTCATTATACAGAAAACATATGTAAACTTTCCACGGTATATGGTAGATTGAACTATGTGAATTTTTTTGGTACCAGGTATCAATATTGAACTATATGAAACAAGCATTTCCATAGGTCAAAGTGATGAATGTCTCATGTGGTTCAACTTAATATATGGAGAGTGCATTATACACGCAAGAGGGAATGATTCATCCAACGTTGGGTATGTGTGAGCAGGTGGGCAACTGATACTAATTTTCTTTAGCAACATGGTATCTCAGCTTCTCCTCTAATATGACAAGGCTACAGTGTCCTGCCCTGAGGAACGACTGCGTTTCATGGCTGGGCCTGTGATGGCTAGGAGAGCTAGTGTACACTGCATAGGGAGCAAAGTATGACAAAGCAGACGTCTTAAGGGAAGGGACATGTACACACAGCCTGGCACAAAAGCAAAGAGAAATGATAAAAGAAAAAAAAAAAAAGACTAAGTCCCAACCCAAAGTATTCAGTTTCATTTTCTCCTCCTCCACACCTCTGTTATCTTGCAGTACAGAGAGTTCTTTTTCCTCTGCAGAGATTCCCCAATCCCTCCCAGAGGAAGTCTATGACTTTTGCATATTTGTATGACACATTATCATGATTTATTGCTTCCACTGAAGCAGCCTGAACATTTCAAAGGTCTGTAAGCACAGGAGTCTATGTCTCAAACATCAGATACCTTAAACAATATATTTAATACATATATATTTTATTTTTTCTGGCAACTTTGTCTACCATGAGTTTCTCCTTGGCCTGAAAAATCTATATGCTGCTCAGCACACACACTGGAGAATTCATGGCAAATCCAGCTCAAGCCCCATCCCCAGCAGGTTCTGTGCTGAGTCCTTCCCACTCTGCTTTCTCTGCTGTATTCCATGTCAGCTAGAGACTCCTCAGAGCACACACGAGGAGCTTGCTGAATACCTTCAAGTAAATAAGCAAATAAATAGATGGCCAGCTCAATTAATTAACAACTCAAAGACTACATGTGTAGGTGATACCTTGAGAGTGGACTCTTTAAGAGACTTTCTCATCAAACACATTGGAGCAGCATCTACAGGTTCTGTCCTAGGATGAACTGTTTAAGCAGAACCACCTCAGATATCTGGCTCAAATGCAAACCTGTGACACAGTAAAGATACTGCTTAGTCTTTCCATCAGTGGCCTTTCTGCAATGGATTTCTTACAACTGTTCCAAACTGGTTCACAGTCTGGTGAAAAGGGGACTTGAAATTGTGACCTTGACCTGCACTTAAGTCTTTTTCCCCCATACAGAGCTTCAGAATCTTGGCAACCATCAAGTCACAGGAACCATAATTTCTTTCAATTCCACTTATATAATAAATGCAAGAACATCTCCTTTTTCAGACATTGTTGGGAGACTCCTATGAGGTAATCCTTACAGAAGAGTTTTGGAAAAGTGTGAAGAACAAAATACATACGTGAGTGTGCATATGCCATTTTCACATTCATATATATATATATATATATATATATATATATATATATATCCACATTTATAAACATCTAAACATATATTTGCATCTATATATGTGATGACCACTAAAACACCAAGACTAACGCATAAGCTACATAAAGTAAGGCTTAATGGTATAAACTTTTTAGTCTAAAAACATACTTGAAGTTGCTTATTGACAATACAAACTCTCACTACATAAAACATAGCCTTAGTCAAAGCCAAATATCATCATGATTAGCCATGACACAGTAAGGGAGACTACAGAAGAGTAAGAAAAATCAAGTGACTTGTCCAGGGTCACCTGGTAAGGGACTTAGGAACAAAATGGAAAGGCACTGATCCACAAACTAAAGCTATTTTCTACTGGATTATGCTGCCACCTAACTGACAAGGTTAAAACACCTGTGTTTATTACATCATCACTAAAAAGTGAATCATCCATCACATTCTTTGGTTACCTGATACCTGGTTATCTTTTCAGCATGGTGTTCTGTCCTTGTTAACTAGTAAGGAAGTTTTTAAAAATGTTCAGGATCCTTCATCGTTCTACCACTTTAGGCATTTCTGATAATTATAAATAACCACTACCTTCAAATAGAAGACACAATAATTAAATATGTCAAGCCAATGGGCAATCATTTAACCAAAGTCAGTTACTCGAGGCATGTCTTATCCCTTTGTCCACTATACTATAACACCAACTTCAGAATGTAATGTCTTCCATCAACCAGTGCTAGTGATATTTGATTCCTTCAATAACCTATACACACACAATTGATGCGCTGATTTTCTCTCTGGTAGAAAATATGCTTGGTCACTCTAGTCGATATTTGGAGCAAGAAATGGATAAGATCTAAACTTACCTTCTTGGTTGCCTTGCAGGAAAGCCTACACGGAATACAAAAGCTTCTGACAGTTGAGGCGAGTTCCAAACTAATGCTGGCTAACTGGGGGGTGGGGGTGGGGCAAACCCACAGCACCGCCCACAACAGTGAGGGCTGCTGCACCGAATGGCTCAGCTCCTTGGCATTCTGTGCCTTTCTTTTGGAGAAAAGGCCAATCGTGGTTCAAGTCAGCAGCACCTTGCATGGGAATTAGGAAGCCCTGGCTATGATTATTTTTTTATTCTTGTGATAATCTTTATTTGGAATGATGTTTCTTTAATCATAACAAATAAAAATTCCTATGAATAGTCATAGTTTACAAGACAGTGTATTGTACCGACACTACACTGGAAGGGAAATATTTGGGTCCATTTTCCTCAGAGGAGCAGAAGTCTCGATATATATATTATCACTAACATCAAGAAGGATATCTCACCCACAGGTAAATCTATTGAGCACATGTTAAGAATGAGCATGAGAGATGGCAGTGAAAAACAGGCTTCCTTGCGCATATAATCTTCATAAAAAATTTAACTCTGAAAGAAAGACAGTGAATTTTTGGTATTATTAGTTTTTGCCTAATCAATAAAGAAAAACTATTAGGGCTTCAAAAAAGGTGTCAGAAACACAGTACATTAATAACTATGTGACATTACAGAAAAGGGCAAAACAAAACAGTAAAAAGATCAATGTTTCGGAGGGCCTTAGGGCAGATGAAGGGAGTGTGAACAGGTGAACGGGATTGTAGGGCAATGAAGCTACTCTGCAGACACCACGACAGCATGGAGCGTGATAGGTGTCAAGGCCTCACACGTGCTCTGCACAACACAAGTCACCACGCACTTGTCAAAACCCACGGAGTAGACAACATGAAGAGAGATCCCTAATGTCCACATTAGGGAATAATAATGTATCCTTTGGGACTCATCAATTACGACAAACGCACCACACTAATGTGAGATGTTAAGTATGGGGTAAACTGGGGAGATGAAGAGGCACAGGGGAACTTTCGGTAAACTTAAAGCTGCTTTAGCAAAAAAAAAGAGCTCGCCAGCTTCAAAATAAAAATAAAAATAAAAATGGGGGCCAGCAAGATAGCTCAGGGGACTAAGAGCCTGCTTAGACAAGCACAGGGACAGAGGTTTGATCCCGGGAACCACATCCGGTGCTGGCTCTGCGCCCAGGCACGCCGAGTCCAGGCCTGTTGGCAGGCTGGGGAGACTAAAAACAGGAGGATCACGAGGAGTCCGAGCTGCATAGTGAGACCTGTACCAAATACACAAAAAAGTAAAATAAAATAAGGAATCAATGGTAGAGGGACCATGAGGAAGCAGGTCAGGCCCAGGACGGAGGCAAAAGCACCCACTGTACAACCATGTCGGCACTGCCTCATGGCTTGGAGCCGCCAGTCTCCCATCTGGAACAAGTAAGACAAGAACAATAGCAGCTGGGTCTCCCAGGGCTGACCACTATCATCATCAAAATAAGAGCACTTTGTAATGTCCTAAATCAATTTAATCTGTGATTTCTCAAAACACAACGGCATTTCATTGTTATGAAATGTCCTGGCAGAAACAAAGATATTTTCTAAAGGAAATAGAAATAGTAGACAAAAGGACAACACATGGAGCCTATCTTTTCATGCACCCCAATGCTCCCCACTTGAGGGATCCCTGCCTGGGATCCCTGCCTTGGCTACAACAGGAAAGCACACGAGGTAGGCTTCCAGGCGTGTAAGGATCTGAGGGTTGCATTGTCCTGCGCGATTGTTTTTCTTCTCCAGCCTAGCTTTAAAAACAGACCTCTGCTTTATCCACAAGCCAAGGCACAATGCTATTCCCCAAAAACATCCCAAGGAAATGGCCTATACTTCTAGGCCATTAGGTTCATCTACAGTCATTTGTAAATACATTTTTTTCCCCAGGAAGTCCATAGATTGTATGAAATATCTACATGCAAGGAAATGAAGCTAACAGCACTGACTGTTCCATAATCTGGTTATAGGAAAGCATTTTATCAATGTTTTAAGTTTTTTCAAAAACAACCAAACATGTAGCATAGTAATTATTTTGCCAAGCACGAAAGATGTAATAATGAAGTCACCTCAGCAACAATTTTTAAAAATCACTTTATGACAAGTCATTTTCACGGCTGTTTGTCAGGCCTGGCTCATGGCCAATAGCACAAGACTGCATGAGCAATGCTGAGCAAGATGTGGCCCGGCAAAATGCCACTTTGTCACCTACTCTTTGGCAGGCTGTTATTTATACCAAATGATGACAGCTGTGAAGAGTCTCAAGTTGGAAAGTCCAGAGACAAATGGTACAAGTTGCAGGTCCTAGAAGAATGAGGAAGTGAATGAGGATCTGGATGCGCTATTAGAAGCTTGGCTAATATTCTTCCAACTTATGTTTTGTTTTCTGTTGTTTACACCCTAGGAGCCATGACTAGAGGAAACCACATACATGGCTACACCAAGCTTCACCCTCTGGAGTCTGCAGGGTGATTTCACCCATCATAGGCATCACAAATAGAAGCAGAGTGCCTCATCCTAGCAAAGGCCCTTGGGGATCCACAGAGCCACCCCCTCTTTAGCCTCACCTGAGGCCTTCGCACACCTCTCCCTCATAAACAACAGTGTGGTTCTGGTAGATCTTCTAATGCCAAGCCTCGAAACAGTGAACTTCCATCCTTTCTTGGGCTCCTGGCACCAGAGAATTCATTTTTCCTTTAAAAGATCTACAATAGACTCAATTTTGAACTATGTCTCTCCCTATTCTCTTTCAAAATCCCTAAGGTCTTTCTTCCAGGGCATGAAAGTTTGTGAATCTTAAAGAGTTTTCTCGAAAACTGTGTGCGGTGCTCCACACTAATAATCCCAGCACTTGCAAGGCTGAAGCGAATGAATTTCACCTCAAGTTCCAGGCCAGCCTGGGTTACACAGTGAATTCAAGACCAGCTTGAACAGATAGCAAGACCCTATGTCAAAAAACAAAAACAAAATAAAATCCCTAAGCAAACAATGCTTCCTAAACAAGGAAGAAAATAGCAGTTGATATAAATTCCCAAAAGAACAATGATCAAAATAGTCCCACATTATGATCACTAATTTCTTAGGATTAAATGGAGCAGATTCTTTTCATCCTGGTCATCTATGGCGCAGGCTCAAATGGTAAAAGTCTCCCCTTATTGCTGAGAAATTGTTGGCTTTTTCTGTTGGATCTTGTCTCCCTTGCTCACTGTTGACCTAATCTGGCCCCATGAAATCTCAGGGATGACAGACACACAGCAGGCAGGGGAATTAAGTTATGTGTAGTTTACAGAGTTGTCACCCTGGAACTCTAATGCATATGCCAGAGTCTTTCGAACTCATCCTCATTGCTTCCTGACCTAGCTCTATGACCTTAAGGAGTTGCAGCAACATTCCTGCTATGGAAGAGCAGCATCAGAAAATCGCAAATCAGCTCCAGGATTAACTCCAGTGCGGGCCTATCACCAGCAGACACCAGTGAGAAAGAAAGGTAGGTCGTTAGGCCAGGCTGTGCACCTCCCGGGTGAGGAAGTCTCCTGGAGTTGACTGGCCAGTCCCCTGAGGATCCCCACGTTGGTCCTGGCTAAATTACCCCTTTCCAGAAACTCCTGTCCCTTGTTTAACTGAGACTAAGTGGAATTCACACCTGTATTTGCCAGTCATTCATTATATTGCTTCTTCCTCAACCAATGACAAGGGTTGAAGCTGATTAATGGATTGGCTTTGTCTTCTAGTATCTGTCTTTTGTGTGTACTTAATAAACATTTGCTAATTTGCTCATTTGTGAGAGGGCTAATCCTAAGAGACTCCCAGGATCAAGACAGGGGCAAAGTAAGCTAAGATCCCTAGCTGGGCTTAGACCTGAGGGTGGCACTGGAGAGCAGTCTGGGCTGCGCTAGCCTGGAAATCAGGTGGCCTGAGACCTGTAATCTTAGAGATAGCAGCTTGCTTCAAAACCTTAGATTCCCATGCATGACTCATGTGTTTCAAGGCTTTTAAAGACAGAAAGAGGAAACCTGGCAGCCGCTGTGCCTCAGCAAAGCTTTCTCTTTTTTAACTCTTTCGATCTGAAAATCTTCAAATTGCTGGCAAGAATGGTAACATCTAGAGAAGAAGGACAAGGGTACTTGCGCCACCATCCTCTGCCTGGGGACCCAGCAGTCCCCATCTTTTGCACCAGGGGGCTGGGGAGCCGGGGCAGAGAGGAGTCAGCCTCTGGAGCTTGGGGAGCAGTGGGGCCCTCACTCTTGGACAGCTAAAGAAACCAAATCCTTCTGGCTGGGCAGCAAGAGGCCCCAGGAGCTCCTGCTTTTCACCTCCCTTGCTCGCCACTGGCCACAGCTTTCCAGGTTTTCTATGGCCTTCCCTGCTCCCTCCTGCTCCCCAGTCCAAATCAAAGCCCTGGCCTCAGCTTCTTTCAGAGTTACCTCATTCCCCAAGGTGGTATTTAGGTGATTAGCCTGTTTTTCTCAGCAGTGCCCAAAACAAACGGCTTCTCTTCCAGCTCAGCCTCAAGCTTGGAATAAACAGATCAATCAACCCTGGGGGAAGCAGCAGCCCCAAGAAAGCCCATAGACAAAGAGCCCTAGAGCTGTTAGGCAGGCAGAATGGAAGGGACATGGAAGGGACAGTGGATTCCCTCCTCTTGCTATTTGTTAGCTAGAAGGTTCGAATTTCCAAGGTGGACAGGGATCTTCATTCAATGCTTCCCTGAGACAGACAGGAAAATCCAGGCCAGGCTTCTTAAGATCTAATAATAGAGAACTGAGTGTCCAGTTTGATGCAGGTTTTCCAGATTTATCTTTAGTTTGCTGAATAAAGCAGAAGATGACATGGCAGCAAAATTCGAGTTGGGTGGAACAGAAAACCCAAAGCAACCCTGGAGTGCTGGAGCCGGAGATCACCTCCATGGAACGGATCCAATATGCACTCGAGATGCAGAGATCCATCACCAGGCACTGGACTGTCACTGCCCAGGCAACCCGGGCCCTGGGCTCTTAAAGGAAGTGTGCCCAAGTGGGGAAACACAGGTCACTTTGTTTCCTGTAGGTGATGGGAGTGAGGTTCAACCCCTGTCAATCACAGCTGTACTCACACTCAAGTCTCCTGCGAGCAGCTATGGCAGACAGTGTGAACAACCTGACCACCCAGCCGATCAGTAGGTGTCTGAGTATTTTCAAACTTGGGGGTAGCTACGGAGGGCCAGGGTGTTGTTTTTACTTTAGAAATGTAGTGATAGGAAACAGTCTGAATTATTTTTAGGAGCACATTTTATCAGAGTAAAATATAATATCAGAGAAAAGATCTGAAAGACACGACATTGAATTTTTATCTTGGGAAAAGAACATGGAAAAATGTTTCCACAGGGCTCTAATGAAGTCTCAGTGGGGGATCGTTTTCCTCAATAAGCAGACATGGAAGCAAAATGTTACCCAGTCCCAGCGATCGTCCCTGGTAGCACAATCATACTAGCCTGACGACCAGAGATTGGCCGGGTCTAACTAGGTGACACTGTACTGTGTGATCTACAGTAATGTCCTGAGTACTGACTTCTATTATTGTTCTATTTGCAGTTGAGGAATTACACACATTACAATGAAAATATATTGCATTGTAGGAAAGCAGATATAAAACACCATCATAACCATCTTTAAGTATACAGTTCACTGGTTTCACTAAGTTCAGGCCCAGTGTTGTATAAGCAGTCACCACCGCCTACCCCTGACATTTTCACCCTCAGTCAGAGAAACTTGGTAACTCTCACAGAAGGATTCCAGTGTGGATTGTAGCCAAATAATTGAGGGACCTAATGGCATTTTACTATTAATTATAAACCATCGTGTGGATTTAAACCTTGATGGAGAAATACAAAATGATTTAATTTTAAAATAGAAGATAGTTCTTCAACTTACAATGAAGCAGGGTGGGACATAAGGCAACTGAGAAAACAAGCCCCCTCCTAGTAGGAATGGACACTACAGGCAAGTGACGGGTGTCACAGAGCAGAAATGTCAGCTAGACCTCAGGTTAGCATACCAGTGGAGAAGAGACCCAGGAGACCTCTCACCTCACCCAACAGGGCATTAACCTTGTGGGCTTCACTTAGCCATACATCCATTCCCTTGTGTACTTAACAAAACACAGGCTCAGATGCTTCCAAGCACAAGCCAGGCGAGCTCTTAAGGGCCTTGTTCCAGATCCAAGGTTCCTATACAACAAGATCTAAAGTTGATAAAGATAGGCAGAAGCCTTGAGAGAGCACGTACGAGGGGGCTTAATCCAGTCAGAAATGCCAGTCAATCTGAGACATGAATAAGGAGATGAAGTTGTAGCTCAGTGGTACAGCCCTCGCCTAAAATGTACAAGGCCCTGGATATGATGTCCAACACTGTAAAAGTAGGAGTATAAGTTAACCTGGGGGAAGATGGTAAAGAGAAAAATACCTCAAGGCAGAGGGAACAGAAAGACATGAGCGCCAGGGAATCTGGCACATGCCTTGGATTCTAGAACTTGGGACGCTGAGGCAGGAGGATCTCTGTGAGTTTGAGACCAGCTTGAACTTTAGAGCAAATCTTTGTCTCAGAGAGAAAGAAAGAAAGAAAGAAAGAAAGAAAGAAAGAAAGAAAGAAAGAAAGAGGAGAGGATGGAGGAGAGGGGAAGGGACGAGAGGAAGGGGGGACAAGGGGAGGGGAAGGGAGGAGGG
>PVKN010000547.1:0-29070 GCA_004027915.1 Capromys pilorides
CTTATTTTAAAGTGTAATTGATAGCATGTTATCACTTTGCGTATTGAATATGGGATGGTCAATGATTTTGAGATTGTTAATAGTTTCTGCTGCAGATAGTGTTACCTTCAGTTTGAGGAACCAAATAAATGGACCACAGTATTATGTTTATTTTTTGTCATTTTTTCCATTTATTGGAAAATATTTCATTTATCACTTATTGGAAATAAGTGAAATTATTCACATTAGTATATAATATTGACTACTGTAACTTGACTAAAAGGAGTCCATTTATAACTAAAGATGTCTGTGGAATAAAGATGGGAGTGATAACTTAACGATCAGATTGGCTGCTATATGCTTGGTCCACTGAATGGAGCTAGAGATGAGGATGGATATAGATTACTGTTTAATGATTCATGATGTTATTTTGGTGAGCACAGAAAGCTGTGTAAGGCAAGAGAAAAGCCTGTTCCCCCTCGTCTTCTGACAGAAGAAGAGTATCGGATACAAGGAGAGGTAGAAACCCAAAAGGCTTTAGAAGAGCTCCGAACATTTTGTAGTAGTCCAGACTGCTCTCCTTGGAAGACCATTTCTCGGATACAGTTTCCAAAAAGGTAAACTTTTGGCCAGATAAATCAAGTATCTATTAGGGTCACTCTATCCTTGAGTGCTAATAGAGATCAACTGCTTAGATAACCTTGTGTTTATGCCCTTGTTTACTGTAAACCTATGAGTGGTCAAAGGAAAGCCATCCATGCAATCTGTTAAGCCGTTGCCCATTTCCTTTGTCCCCAAGGAACTACCTGAGGCTCTAGCTATTATTGAGGCCCCAAGATGAGAAGATTCTAGCACCATATTAAGTTTCTCTTTTCTGCAAGTTTTATATTGCTCTTTTTTGAGTGGGATTTTCTTTTTTGCTTTTTAGTTGGTAAAATGAGTATGTGAAGATTCAATTTGGAATCCTGACAGCATCAAGTTTATAGGGCCATAAACACAAATAACTGTAATACCCTTGATCTTCTCTTATCAAGAATATGATGACTCAAGGAACCTTAGCATTTCTATAATTAAAAGGACAGGCTCCTGCTTATTAAGCTAGATGTAGTTGCAGGGGATGTTGGCCTATGATTCCAGCCCTTCTTTTTCCCCTGTTTCTTGCTTTAGCTTGTGTATCTGCCAAAGTGGGGACAAGAAAGTTGGCTTGACTCAATAAAATTAGAACTGTGATCATATTAATTAAACATTTCAGTTTATTTTGAAAAAAATTGGAAGGATAAAGGACAGATTGCTAATGAATATTACGTTTTCTTTTCTAGATTTGCTGACTTTGTGGAAGGCTCTTTCCATCTCACACCAAATGAAGTTTCTGTCCATGAGCAGGAGTATGGATTAGGGAGCATTGTTGCCCTGGATGAGGAAGCATCTTTTGAGGAGGAAGATTCAGATTCTCCGTACCCTACTGTCACACAAAACAACTTCCTCCATTAGGGGGTAGTCTTATTTTTATGTAGGATGGCTTGGTGCCATGTTCTAACAGGAAGGAGGAGGGGTACTGAGATTCTCCCACTGAAATGAGAGGCTCGGTTGGTCCTCCCCCTGGGAGTGGCCTATGATCTCCGTGGGATCATGGAGGAAGGAGAATGGGTAAATCAGTGAATGCTGTGGTAGCTTGCTTCTCACTGGTTAAGCAAGCAGCCCATTTTTCTGTTAGCAAGAGATTGGATGTCTACAACCAGCATGGCATTTTAGCTCCTCCTGAAAGTTGATTCAGTCATGACTTCTGTCACTATGGTTGGCACTTCAAAGTGAGAAATATGACTGCAGTGAAACCCACAAATATTTCACTTTGAGGAAAACGGATCTTTGTCTTTTTTTTTTGGAAACAGGGTCTCACTATGTACAGATTGGCCTCGAACTCACTTACATAGCCTAGACTGGCCTCAGACTTGTAATTCCTCAACTTCCTGAGTGTTGGGATTACAGGCCTGAGCTACCACCCTTGACTGGTCAGTTTTTTTGTTTTGATTTTTGTCTTGAGACAGGGTCTCACTGTCAGTTCAGGCTGGCCTTTGAGCTCACTTTGTAGCCCAGGCTGGTCTTGAAATTGCAACAGTCCTGCCTCAGCCTTTCAAGTGTTGGGATTATAGTTGTGTGCCACCAGGGCGAGACCTCTTGGGCTTTTTATTATATTCCACACTTAATTCTATCTTAATCCATTTGCACTTTTCATAGTCCTTTTTCCTTTTTGCAGAGATCTGTTCTCTCGCCTGTGGGAACATGAGACTCTGAACTCAGAGTTTGTCTCATTTCTTATCCCCTATCCCTTCTGCTAGCCAGGAGAAGTGCTCTTGTTTATCCCATTTTTTCTGTCACTGGGTCACGTATCTTCGAGTTACTATGGAAGAAGTGTCCTTTTATCTGCCTTGCTTTGCATAGCCATCTACTCATTCTTTCAGCCTTCCGAACCACCTGTACTTTCTCAAACCTGGCTGATTTGTAAGCCCTGAAGCCATCTATGAAGTTTCTTGATATACACTTTGTATCTCATAGCTCTTCTGCATTGCTGGCAAATGGACCTCCAGGTTGTCTTCTTACCTCTGGATACTCAGCCATCGGGATCAGACACATTTTTGTTTGAATTTTATTATATTTATTTTCAATCTCATTTCTGGCCAGAGCTTCACGCTATCTTGTATTATAGTGGCCTTAGTTTCATATTCTTTTGCCTTTGTAACATACTCTTACAAGCCAGCAATAAGTTATGAGGGAGCAGATTCCCAAGTGTTTGACATTTGCTTGATTTCTTTCTCTGTGGTTTTTCACTCTTGTACTTTGTTTTTTTTATTTTCTTTATTTTTTGTGGGACTGGGGTTCAAATTCACGACCTTGCATTTGCCAGACAGGCACTTGTGCCACGGAGCTGTATCCCCAGCTCCCTCACTCTTGTACTTTGGGTAAAGCTGTAATTTGTTTAGGAAGATAGACATGACAGGTGTACAGCATTCGACTTGTACAGTAACCATGATCATGGTGACGTAAGGTGAACTTTAAAAAGGCATTATAACTCATTCAGACTGGCCATTAGGATGTAATTTTGAAAGACCTTGGGCTCCATTGCTGACTTCTGGAATGTCAGCTGTGAGCTCCCATAAGGGTGGCTGGCTGATTATTTCCGTCGAGTTCCTTCAGCTGTTTTAACGTGACAACTACCTCAGTTAGCAGAAATTGGCAGTAAAAAGAGGAAAATAAATAGGTGCTTTAGGGTAAAGTTGCAGAATACAAGAAACTTTTATCTTGGGAAGCCCTTATCCCTGTGTGAATTATTTACATTTTAAAATTTTATCCTCCTACAAAGTACTATTAAAACTTGGAGGAATTGGAGGCATAGCTCAGTGGTATTGCATTAGCCTTGCATGCACAAGGCCCTGGGTTTAAACCTCAGCACACAACTGTCCCCTTCAAACAAACAAACAAACAAACATGAAATACAGTTCTTTTTGACATGTATAGAAATTTTAGGCCTAGCATATTTGAGTATAAATAACTTTACAAAAGTTCTCAGGATCTGGAGACATTGGTGCCTTCCCCCAGATGTCTTAGGGAGGTGGTTTCTTGCCTCCAGAGTGACATTTGCACGTTTATGTCTTTATTCCAGTGGGAAGCCATTGCAAAGCTGAAAAGATTCTTCTTTTCTGTGTAGTAGACTTTGTGAAATACAGTTTTAAGACCACTTTTTTCTCTTCACTGTGTTTGAATTTGGGGTGAGTAAAATGAAAGTCATTTTATTACTCCCTGTCTGGTAATTAGAGAACTGTGCTACAGACGGTGGGGGTGACAGTTGCTTCTGCGATGTGAACATTGCTCTCACAGTGAAGGACGGTGCCTATTTGGTGGGCTGCGTCTTTGTCCTGCCTGCCTCAGGGCTCTGCCCAGGTGTTTCAGAGCATCTGTGTGCCGGGTGATTGCTTGACTCTAAACCTTTAGGAGCTGTTCCTGTCTCCCTCTTGGCCACTTAGTCTGCTGGCTCAGTTACTACTTGAAGCCCCTATTTAATTTTTCCTGGCAGTTACAGCTATTGCAGTTTCAGCATAGTCTCTCAAGCTGATCTCATCAAGAAGGATTGAAGGGATAACGGGGGTAAGCTGGACAGTGGAGCCATGTCTGCTGCCGCATCAGCGTCTTGCTCAACAAATATCAAGCCATAAATTGGCCTGAGGGCGCAGGGGCTCATCAGCATTGGAAATCTATTGTCTAATTGGTCTGACCAAATTATGTAAGAGCATGATTCCCATTAATGGAAATATAAGAGGCACCTGGTCTAAAATACTTTTTCACTTTCCTACTCAGATGGTTTTCATGACAGCAACAGAACATGACTTGAAACCAAGAAGAATTTAACCACTTTGATACCTTCTAATAAGAAATTCCAGACTGGGCATGGTGGCGCGTGCCTGTAATCCCAGCGCTTGGGAGGCTGAAAACAGAATCACTGTGAGTCTGATCGGTGTAGTGAGGCCCTGTAGACTCTGTATTAAATACAAAACAAAGGAGAAATTCCTATCAGCCACTGAATCCTACCAAAACCAGTTTGTTTCCCTAAATTCGTGATATTTTTGTTTGTTATAAAGAGATTTTGCTAATGATAGCACTTTGGATCCCACTGTTCCTCTTACAGTGATAAATCCAATTCTAGGGCCAAGCCCTCTTCAGCAGTTGTGTCCCTTTAACCTAGTCTCTAGTAGGCAGTAAAACAAGGTTGAGAATGAAAGGACCAGAAAGTTCCCTAGGCCCTGAGATCCATAAAAGCATTGGGAATGGATTATATAATTGTCTTAAATCTTTGTTCCAGAGAGATAAAAATGATGGGCTCAGATGGATGCCTAAAAGTGGTTCCTAGCCATGTACTCATAACTTCCGAATTGAGTGGTGAAGGTTGAAGTAGGAGGAAAGGAAATTAAATATCCTTCTAGTATTTGCACTAAGATCTGACATGAAATAATAACTACATTGAAATGCCAAGACTTATGTCTGAAGTAAGGAGAGGAGGGTTGGATAGATTTGTTTTCTTACATTATACAGGCCCTAAAATCAAGTAGTAAAAATAGCCACTGCACAAGGCAGATGCTCCTGGACCTTCTGCTTGTTTCTGTGTAGCAGAATTGATTTATTTTTATTTATTTTTTAGGGAAACCAGTGCAGCTGTAGGACCCAGTGGTGTCTTAATCAACTTAGGGACCCAGGCTGCTATTAGTTGGATTCTAGATAGTTGACTGCCTTGAAAAGGCTATCTGGTGCCTTACATGGCAGGAGGCAGAGCCTGCTGGGGACGAACAAAACATTCTTTTTTTTTTTTTTGCGGGACTGGGGATTGAACTCAGGCCCTTAGGCTTGCCAGGCAAGCGCTTACTCTACTGAGCGATTTCCCCAGCCCTAGTGTTGCAGCTTTAGTGGGGCTGTGAGTGGTCACACAGACTCCCCACCTCCCACCTATGTGTAGCATCACCTTTCACACTTGATGACTTCTTGAAAAGAGTGCACTCACTTTCTCTGAGCTTGTCTGTAGCATAAGCAGTATTGTTAATAGGCAATTCATAATGTGAATTTTAAGAAACTGTTACAGACTGCAGTTGCCACAGTTTTCCATGTGTATGGAATTGATGTAATAACAGGGCTAAGAAATTACTGGGTAAGTTTTAGCCTCTGGCTAATGCCTTAGTGTTCAGATAAGAGATCTGTCATATTTAAAACAAATGTTCATAAATGTTTGTAAAGAATAAAATCGGAGACCTCTGCTATGGGTCTCATTTTCATTTTTCTATAAGAAAAAATTATAATGTATGTTTTCTCATTTTTATTGTACTTTATAAACCCAATTTTAATAAAGTTTTGTAGACTTTCTCTTAATATATGCTCCATTTGTTTGGGTCTCATGTTTTCAGATAATCAGTGGTTGACTCTTCAGTTTCATGACATCGGTTTCCCCTCTGCTAACCACCCCTCCTCACCTTAAGTCTGTTGTCTGCTGCCCTCCTTGTCCTGAATGATTTCCTGGGGTACTAGGGGCAATCCTGCCAGAAAAGCAGGATGTACTGCTTTGCTGTGTGAAAGGAAAAATGAAGGTTATTCCTGGTTCAGGAAGCTTCTCTGTACTTTAGTTCTTTTATTATTTTATGACAGAAAGTATCTCGTGTATCTCCATTATAATGGGAGGAACCTATGGGTCCAGTAGGGGATCCCTCCCAAGAGCTTTGTATGAGATGAGAGGGATGAGGGCTGTAATGAAAGAATGTAAGTTTTGATTATGTTTAAGTCCAGCTTTCATTGTAGAAGTCTGCAGTCCTTTTTTTCTTTTTTTTTTTTCTTTAATGTATTCACTGTTTCCTATGTGTAGCTCTTTTTTTTTTTTTAATCTTTTTGAGACAGGGTCTCTCTATGCAGTTCAGGTTGGCCTTGAACTCACTTTCGTAGCCCAGGCTAGTCTTGAACTCAAATTGATCCTCCTGCCTCAGCCTCCCAAGTGCTGGGATTATAGGCGTGTGCCACCACACCCTGGCTCTGTGTGTAGTGTTGAATTAGTTCTGTACCTGTCTTCTCTGTTCTTAGATACTTGTACATCTGTTGTCTTAAAAGACAAAGTTGACAGGATGAAGACCAATAAGAAAACAATATAGATCATGTGTAAGTTTATGTAGATTAATGCTCACAGACGACGTCCTTTTTCTTTGCAACTTCCTAGATTGAAGAGACATTGTTGATCACTAATGGTTAAATTAATGAAACTGAAAGCATTATTGCTAGGTGTGCAACACCACAGGGTTTTAGGACAAGAAGTTCAAAATGTGTAAAGTAATTCTCAAATTCAACATGGATAGTAATTGTCAGGGAACTTGTTAAAATGCAGATCTGGTTCTGTGTATCTGCAGTGATGCTCAGGATTTTGCCTTTCCACTCTGTTTCCAGGTGACTTGGATGTTGGTGGTCTAGGGACCTTGTTTTGAATAGCAAGGATGTAAAAGCACTCAGCCTGTTGGCTGGCACGAAGTGATTTTGGAGTCAAACTGTAAAGAAATAAACTCTAGTTTCTTCTGTTCTGTTTATTTATTTTTGCGAGACTGGGGTTCAAACTTATGATCTTGCACTTGCCAGGCAGGCAGGCACTTGTGCCACAGAACTATCTCCCCAGCCCCTTCTGTTCTGTTTAGAAATCAGGAGCTTACAATGCTGCGTCCCCCTTTCTTCTATCCCCATCCTCATGTTTTGACAGATCCTAAAATGCCAGCTGATTTCAAAGACCGACCATGTCATTCTAGTTTAGAATGGACCTTGGGTCCCATTTCAACTTTCCTGGTTTTGCTACTCAGATTTACCTTCATAGCAGGTGGGAACCCAAGGTGGGTCAGGCAGACTTAGCGTGATATGGTTGGGTGCCGTAGCTGTGATGTTTGAAGCCTAAGGTTGCTGTCTCAGATTCCTTTCTCTCCTGGGATCATGGAGTAGGCTCTTGAGGGAAAGGGTAGACACAAACGCCAAATGCTGTGAATCCCTGGATAAGAGAACATGGAACAGGGGTTCCGGTACTAGCTGTGCCAGGCTTGCAGTGTTAGGGTTGGGGAAAAGTATTGTCCTTATTCTGTTTCCTGTACTGGACACGAGGATCTATAGTTATGTCCGCCTCAAACACTGTCATTTGTGTGTGTGTGTGTGTGTGCGCGCGCGCGTGTGTGTGTGTGTGTGTGAAGAGCAGGAAATTTTATTGAAGGAAAGAGTTCCTGCCAGAGACAGAAGAGGACCCCAGAAGTGGGTTGCCGCCAGGATTGTTTTGATAACACTTGCATTCAACTTTCTGTCTCTCCTCTTGCTTCTTTTTGCCCACCAGAGTAAGTAGAGCAATAAATTATGTAAGGGCAGGTTGATAATGGACTGGGGGTGGACCAGAGGAGTGCCGGAGTGGAGTGCTGCACAGCAGTGCAGCTCGGACCCTGAGCTAAGCAGCTGTGGCTGGAGGTGGAGAATGAAGTCTATCTTTAGTTAAGTGTCTGTAATTGCCTAATTTGTTCTTTGTGCATGCCTGAGAGAGAAACTGGTAGAGGGATGTGTAGTTTAGGAATTTTCCTGGGTAGATAAGGGGGGTGCTCAGGAAATTGGATTTGATAAGCTTTTTATGTATCAGAGGGAGCTATTTTCTGCTGGGCTAATTCCCAGGAAACAGCCTCTCAAAGTCCCATTTGGTATCCTGGTGCTTAAGAAGGATTAAAGTTAGAAAAATTGGAACATGGGCTGAAACTTGCGGCAGACTTAGGGTCAGAAGCTGCACTGTTTCTGGTTCTGGGATGTGGTAGCTTGGAACTAAGCGCGCGTTGTAACCTCTCTGAGTCTGGTGTTTGCTCTAAATTTCCCTTTAGCGTGTGTTGTTTACCTTTTAGGGTGGGGCTAGTCAGGGAGATGAGACAGGTGAGAGTTCAGTGAGCCTGGGATGTCCGTACAAATGAGAAGTGTTATTATTAACATCTTGGTCTCTGATGTGGCCTGATTCACAGGAGAAGAGAGGAATTTGGGGATTTTGTTTGCTTACCTCCCAGGCAATCTCATTAATAGCCTCGGGCTCCCCGTAAGATAGGAAATGTAGGTTTGAGGGAGGTACTATCCCTGCAAGGAGGATCCCCGTGTCTGCTTTCCTCCGTGGCAGAATTCCCGACTTGGGAAACCTTTTCCTTGCCTACAAATTCAATTCCTCCTGGTCTAATTTCCAAATTTGGGGGATAGTGGAGCAAAAACTCTTCTAGTTGAGCCCTTAGCTGAAGGCTGCCAGCTATCTTTTCCTCCCTGGAGAGAGGCTGAGCGTCACAGGCCTGTGAAGGGTTAAGTCAGCCACACCCTCGGCAGGAACAGCTCTGGACTTTGTGCTGAGCAGCCATCTCTCCAGCCTCTCCTGGCCTGACTGGCACAGACAGCCTGGCTGGAAGAGGCAGCACAAAGGAAGATCTGAAGAGTGGGCCCTGGCAGGAGAAGGGTGGCCTCTTCTCTGCTTTCGCCTGCACCATGGACAGCTCCATTAACTGAGCCACCTCTCCACACTGGGTACCTGGGGCTCCTGTGCCCACTTCCTGTCAAATTGGGATTTCATCCACCTTTCTCCAAGGGACACTGAAGTGACACCCTCATTCCAGTGCTAGGTGAGTCCTGCCTTGATCTGTCACTGTTCCTCTCAGACCTGGGGGTGCCCCACCTGGATCCTGTTCCCTTCTCCCCTTCCCTGCCCCCACCTACTCACACTTTCAACTCCCCATGCAAAGATGCCTTCTGTCAACCCACTTTCTGCTTACTCTTCCTTGCCAAATTACTTCAAAGGTTCCACTTTAAAAAAAAAAAATCTGAAAATAGTGAGAGAATAATAGTACCCACTTCATTGTAAGCATCAGATGAATTAGTAGCTATGTGCACAGTGCTTCAGGCCCGTGGTAAAAAGGCTGCGTGATGTCTAGAGACTTTTTATTGGTATTCTTACTGCTTCCTGAATTGTGTCCTTCCAGGAAGTTAAGGGAGATTGGGCAGTGAGGGGAGAAGGAAGCCTGTATCCCCCACTGCTTGCCCCACTTTTCATATTGCTGCTTTCTCCCCTCCTCCACCCTGTTCCAAGATGCAAGAGCATGGGAAAATATGTTTCTTTTTTTCCTATTTGGGAGTGGCATTGACCATTGTACCAATAACTGCCCTCTACCGCGCCTGTGTAGGAAAGCCTGTGGAGGGCTGGGCTAAGGGCTGGGCTGCCCTCTCCTGAGCACATAGCTGCCATGCTCCCCACATGTGGGCACCAGGCCCACAGCCCTTCTGGCAACTCACCCCCCCCCCCCCAACAAAACAGTTGGGTGTGTCCCTTTAGGCAGAGTCTGCCAGAAGTTTACAGGAATGGGTGTAAAAGCTGGAGACTGAAAAATAAGGACAGAGGAGGAGGGCATCTAGAGAGAGGCCTGGACAGCTATTTGTGATGAAGTGAACCTTACTTTCGTTTTCTCTTGGGAGTTCCAGTCTTTTACAAAGGACTCCTGTCTGTTCTCTAACTCATCATCTTGTTCAATCCCTATTTAAAAGTGAAGCTTGCAAACACAATCACAGAAGAGAGACCTCTGAAGGAACTGAGATAGTTATAGATTGGTTTGAGACAAGGTCTTGTTATGCAGTTGAGGCTGACCTCAAACTCAGGGTAATCCTCCTGCCTCAGCCTCCTAAGTGCTGGGACTACAGGCCAGTGCCACTACTCTCAGGTGGGTACAGGGGTTTGGGATGGGTAAAATAGGAGCTGTGAGAGGTAGAGGGGAACGAGAGCACCAGGGTGAGTGGTCGTGGCACCAGGATGCTGACAAGAGCCTCAGAACAAAGCAGGAGGGCGAGCTTTCTATACTTGGCTACAGCATAAGCTTGGCTCACCCTTTCCTCCTCAGCCTTTTCTTCTTGAAGTACCTCTGCTCCCCTGTAGCTGCCTCCTGGGTACTGTCCTTCTCCAGGTGGTCAGAAGTAGGTGGTTCAGTCCTCTACCCTGGGGGGGGGGGAGGGGGCTCCCTACCTCTGGCTGAAAAATTTGGCTCCCTGATTAGCCTGGGCTGGTACAGAGGCTCCTGTAGGAGCCCCACAGCCCCACAGGGTGCTTCTTCCCTCTTCCCCCCACATGGTTAGCAGCCATTTAAGTTCAGCAGACATCAGAAAATTGCCCCTTTTAATTCCAGAATACCCAGCCTCTCAACATGCCTTTTACGGAAGATTCTGTGGGAGTAGAAGACCTTGTCCTCCTGGAACCCCTGGAGGAAGCCTCTCTGCTCAAGAACCTTCAACTTCGCTATGAAAACAAGGAGATTTATGTGTGTAATGTGGGTATGGCAGGCTGTGGGTATGTCTCAAAAGACCACATGTCCCCTGCCCCTCATTCCCTTCCTCTTCTTCCTGGTTCCAGACCTACATTGGGAACGTGGTGATCTCAGTCAATCCTTACCAGCAGTTGTCCATTTATGGTCCTGAGTTCATTGCCAAATACCGAGATTACACCTTCTATGAACTAAAGCCCCATATGTGAGTAGAAGGCCCCGGCTCTGGATGATGAAGCGTTCTCATTGCCTCTGTCCTTCTCTCTAAAGTGTTCTCCAGCTGCCACCTCCTCCCCAGCCCTTTGGAGGCACCTCACTAGACCTGTTGCTTCTTGTTTAGTCTGGTCCTTGTGGGGAGGTGGATGAACTAGAGCTAGAGATTGAGAAATCATATCTTGGACTGGCCCCACATTGTTCACTGCCCCCTTCTTCCCTCAAGCTATGCTTTGGCAAATGTGGCCTACCAGTCACTGAGAGACCAAGACCGAGACCAGTGTATACTCATCACAGGCGAGAGTGGAGCTGGGAAGACTGGTGAGAAGCTGACGGGGGAGCCGGTGGCAGCCCTGGCACGCGACCTAGTCAGGCCTTACCTACCTGTCCCTCCCAATCCCTGAAACTCATCTCCAGTTTTCCTGACTGTGGGGCTGTGTGCTGTGCCGGGTGAAGGGAGTGAAGGAGGGAGGTAGGTCTGGGTCAGCTGTGGGCGGGTCCCGTGAGTGAGATTCTGTGTGCACAGAGGCTAGCAAGCTGGTGATGTCGTACGTGGCCGCTGTCTGTGGAAAAGGGGAGCAGGTGAACTCTGTGAAGGAGCAACTTCTTCAGTCAAACCCGGTGCTGGAGGGTGAGAGTCCTGGCCTCTGTTCTCTCCATTCCTTCCTGTCCTCAGCCTCCAGAATCATTGGTGCCCAGGGCTCCAGAACCACTGCTTCCTTTCTGAGATTGGCACGAGGACCCGAAGAAGCCCTCTGCAGTGGGTTTTTCCCCCTTTTCTAGAGCCTCATCTCGCCACACAGCTGCCTAACTTCCTCTCTTCTCTCCGCAGCATTTGGCAACGCCAAGACCATTCGCAACAACAACTCGTCTCGATTTGTGAGTGAGCATGTCCCAGGGTGGGAAGAGAAGGCCTGGGGCCAAGAAAGGGGTGCAGCACAGAACCTTTCCGCCAGGGCTGCAAGAGGAGGAGGAAGCAAAATCTTTCTCTGGTTTTCTTTCTGAAGGGAAAATACATGGATATTGAATTTGACTTCAAGGGATCCCCGCTTGGTGGCGTCATCACAAACTGTATGTGTCTCCCCCAGAATACTCATCAGCTTTCTTTTTCCCCTGCCCCATGGCCCTGCCTCTTCATGTGCCCAGTAGGAAAGAGGAATATTAGACTTCAGGAAATTTCTCAAATGCTAGGGACACTATAGCTGAGGGCAGCATTGGAGGGACACTGGTATCTCTCCGGCCCTCAGGAGGTTACTTTCTAACTCTGCCAGATCTTCTTGAGAAATCCCGAGTGGTGAAGCAGCTCAAAGGGGAAAGGAATTTCCACATCTTCTATCAGCTACTGGCTGGAGCAGATGCAGAGTTGCTGAGTACGTGCCTGCCCTGGATACATAGCGAAGAATTCTCAACCTCCATTCCATCCCCACAACCTCAGGCTCCTCTGTGCGCTGCAACATCCTTCCCTGGAGCCTGAGAGTTCTCCTTGCTGGCATGCCTCACTTGCAACCACGAAACCCACTGCTGAGAACAAATCTCAACCCCTCTTCTTTCGTGGCATTGATTGCTAGGATATGCCTCTCCTGCCTCTTCACTGCATCCACCCTCTGTTCTACCTGGGTTCCTCTTTCTCCAAGGGGACTTTAGACATAGAACTCCCATCCCCAACTACCTTCTATCTTTCTTCCACTTTAAGAGGCTTCATGGGAAAGTTCAGCAGAGAAGGAGGCAGGATGCTGTAAGTGTTGAAGGAGCTCTATATGAAGCTGTCCTGTCTTATCTTTGCCTCACTTGGCCCCTGCCCCTGACTCTTTTTTTCTTAGACCAGTGTATGGAAGTTTCATTCATCCACCTATCAAGCATCTCTTGAGTATCTACTGTGACACACATTATTCTAGCCTCTAGAGATAGAGTTGAATAAGACAGATATAGACTCTGTTCTCAGAGAACCCAACAGTTCCTTGTCTGCTTCTAGTGATAACATGTGTGAACATATAGATTGCAATACAGTGTGATTGATGCCTTAGGTCTGTCATAGTTGCTATAGGAGCAGATGGCATGAGCCCTTCCCTTGTCCTGGGACAGAGCCCACCCTAGCCTGGATGCTGGGGGCTAGAAATGGCTTTGCATGGATATCACCGCAGATTCAGGTGGGACTGGGACCTGGCTAGAGTTTGTGTATCAGTCTTCTCTCTAGCTCTGGGAACCATGGGTTTCTGGCCCCAAGGATCTGTTGCCTTGATTTCTTGTTACTCCATATTGTGCCTGTGCCTAGCTGCTTTTTCCCTCCTGGAGACCTCTGTGGTATAAGAGTCCCTGTGGGTCTTGCCTTCCTTCTAGGCTTAGTAATCTAGTCATGTTCACTTTGACCACAGTCACTCGTGTCTTGTTGGGGCTGGATCTGTCCTCTACTAGTTTAAACTGAGTTTGGGTGACAGCTTGCTGGTGTCTTTGTCCCTTGGGGTTCTGACTCATTTTCCCTCTGTGTGCCCTTCCCTAGAAGCCTGCTCTTTCCAAATGTGCAGGGAGCACCATTAAGCTCCAGCTTAAGACCTACTTCTTGAACTACAAATCACTTTCGTAAGAGATAGCTAATATCTCTCAAGTTCCAGGATTAGCCCGACCCCTCCCACCTTAGGTACACAGCGCCAAACACTTCTTTGAGTCATTTATTAAAATGAAACAAGTTCATGGTTGCTATGTACACAGAATATGGAGATAAGAACTTTTATTCTCTCAGAGGCACTGAGATCTGAGTAGGATGGAGGGTTTATTTGGTTATTTTCCCTGTTTAGAACTCAGAGTGTAGACAGGGAGAAGAGTCAAATGAAGCTTTTCTTTTATAAAAGTATTGGGAAAGCCAAACAAGTGTGAACACCTAAACTCTAAGTACTTTTTAAAAATTTAGTCTATCATCATGGGAATTAATAATCCCCAAACAAAGGAGACCTATAAGAAAAATGCCTTTGTCAAATAAAGGAACGAACCCAGGTAGTGCAAGGGTGGGAGGCATTGAGCCTGGCAAGCTTCAGAGTGCTGGGTGCTAACCTTCTTCTCCCATGCTGACTCCCAGAGACCCTGAAGCTTGAGCCAGATAGAAGCGGCTATTCCTATCTGAACCAGGAAGTGTCCAGCATAGAAGGCATAGACGATGCTTCCAACTTTAGAGCTGTACAGGTGGGTGACAAATGTGGGCAGACCTGGGGGGGGGGGTGTCCCCTGAGCCCAAGCTTTGGGTTTGAGAAGGGAGGCATTGGGCTGGTGTTATCATTTTAGCTTGATTTCTACTTTTCCCCCAAGAATGCAATGACAGTGATCGGGTTCTCCAAAGAGGAGATCCAACAAGTGCTGGAGGTGACAGCCCTGGTCCTGAAGCTGGGGAATGTGGAACTGACGGATGAATTCCAGGCCAATGGGACACCAGGAAGTGCCATCCGTGATGGGAGAGGTTCGTGACATCCTGATGTAGCCCCCATCCTGAATCTCCTACTTTGAGTCTTATTTTACAACTGCCAGAGTAATCAAGTTCTCCCTGATACAGTCCCATGAGCTCATTTATGAGTCCTCCCCCAGTAGGTTCATTAAGAACTATCAGTAAAACACATTGGAATGAGATTTGTGAAACTTGGTGGATCTGGAGTTTGAATTTCTCTGTTTCACTTGATTTTTTTGCACATAGGGGTAATCACGCCTATTTCAAGAGATCCTCATACCAAAGTAGGCAGTGCACACATAGTGCCCAGATCTCCCTTTTCCCTTAGCTTTGCATTCATCTATGGTGGCATTCTGGGTTGGCTGTAAAAACTTTTCAGTGAGTCCAGGGCGCCAGTCTTCCGGGTATCTTTGCTTACCACTGTCCTCATGTCTCCTGCTTTGAGAGAAAGCCTCCTCTTCAGCTGTCTTGTATTTCCTCATTGTTCTAGGTGTTCAGGAGATTGGAAAGATTGTGGGTTTGAAATCTGGGGAACTAGAAAGAGCTTTGTGCTCAAGGACTATGGAGACAGCCAAAGAAAAGGTGGTCACTGCGCTGAATGTCACGCAGGTAAAGGCCCTTCTGAAGGGAGCTTGGTTTAAGTCTGTTCTGTGACTTCCTTACTAAGATGTTCCCCTGCTCCAGGCTCAGTATGCTCGGGATGCTCTGGCTAAGAACATCTACAGTCGCCTCTTTGACTGGCTAATAAATCGAATCAATGAGAGCATCAAGGTGAGCAATTGTGCTCTTACTTTCATTCCTTCTGTCTGCTTTATTTTCTCGCCTTGGCCCCCAACTGAGATGAATGGGAGGGTTACAAGTCATTTCAGTACTGTGTTGTGGAAAGATTGCTGATGTTTGAGTTCAACAACCCGATCTATGCATTTTCAGTCATGTGGTCTGTGAATTTCAAGATCCTGAGCCTTGTTTTCCTAATTTAGATGTCCACTAAAATATTAGTGTCCACATACTTCACAGGGTTGATACAGCTCAGGTAATATTATGTATATGGTTATCATATGATCTAGCAAATCTATTTCTAAGCCTACATCCAAGAGAAGCAAAAACAGATGTCCTCACAAAAACTTGTATATGTTCATAGAATAATGATTCATAATAGCCAAAAGGTAGAAGTAACTGAAGTGTTTATCAAATAGACAAAGTGTAGCATATCTGTACAACAGAATTATTTGGTTATAAAAAGGAATGAAGTCCTTTTTTTGTACCAGGAATCAAATTTAGGACCTTGCACTTGAAATCCTATTATATGCTACAAAATTGATGAATTGTGAATGCATTATGTATTTAGTACAGGATGTATAGGATCTCACTATGTAGATTGGACTTGTAGCAATTCTTCTGTTTTCAGCCTCCCAAGTGCTGGGATTGAATTTTGAAAACATTATGCTAAGTAAAAGAAGCCCATCACAGAAGACTACCTTTTGTATGATTCATATGAAATGTACAGAATAGGCAAATCTATCGAGATAGGAAATGGATCGATTATTACCAGTGACTAGGAGGCAGAGGAAGGGGGAAAACTATTAATGGGCATTGGAGTTCTCTTCTTGGAATGATGAAAATAATAGTGATGAGGCCAGGGAGATATCTCAGTGGCATAGAACCTGACTTACAGCATTTCAAATAACTAAAAATGTCATTGAATACTGAAGTGTATATAGTATGTGAATTATAGCCAATAAAACTATTATTTGTTCATTTTTTTGGAGTTGGGGATTGAATCCCGGCCATTTTTTTTTTTTTTGAGACATGGTCTTGCTATATAGTTTGGGCTGGCCTTGGGCTCCTTATGTAGCCCTGGCTGGCCTTGAACTTGCAGTGGTCCTCCTGTGTCAGCTTGCCAAGTTCCAGGATTACAGGTGTGCTCCGTAACACCTGGCTAGCTGCAGGCTCTTTGTACATGCCACAGTATGCTCTGCCACAAAGCTACAACCCTGGCCACAAGCTGTTAAATAATTGTCTACATAAAAGCACTATCTATATAAAAGCTATTACTGATAGGCAGCAGGATAAGAAGAAATTTGAATTTAGACTGGGGTAAGTGTTTTCTCTTTTTGGCGATTTTTTTCATCTGTAACATGGAAATAATCAAGGGGCCTGGGAGATAGCTCCTGTGGCACAAGTGCCTGCCTGGCAAGTGCCAGGTCGTGAGTTCGGATCTCGGTCCCGCCAAAAAAAAACCAAAAAAAAAAAAAACCCCAAAAACATGGAAATAATCATACCTAATATGATTATGATTATTTTATCTTATTTTTCATTTATGTATCTGGTACAGGGCTTCCTTATGGCAGTTTAGACTTGTAGTGATCTTCTTTTTCTTCTTCTTTTTTTTTTTTGCGGGCCTGGGGTTCAAACTCACGACCCTGCACTTGCCAGGCAGGAACTTGTGCCATGGAGATATCTCCCCAGCCCCTATGTAGTGATCTTTTAGTTTTCAGCCTCCCCAGTGCTGGGATTACAGGTATGTGCCACCATGCCCAGGCTTGGTTGGCTCAGTGCATCCTGAGGGTGGGGCCGGCATGGCATTCAGGACTGGGGATGGAAACCTGGTCCCTGTGCTTGCCAAAGCAGGGGCACTTAGTTTGCCAAACTATCTCACCAGCCCTGATTATGATTATTAAGTGTTGTGTTTTTTTTTTTTTTGTATTGCTCTGCAAATATAAGGGATAGTCATTATCCTGAGATGATTTGATGATTTGTGTGTGTGTGTGTGTGTGTGTGTGTGTGTGTGTGTGTGTGTGTGTGTTACTAGGAATTGAATTCAGGACCTTTTCTCTAAATCCCCAATCCTTTAATTTTTTTTGGGGGGGGGATTATTTTGAGTCAGGATCACACTAGTAGTTCCTAAGGTGCCTAGGCTAGGAACCTGTGGTCCTCCTACCTTACTGTCCCACAGTGCTAGGATTATGGGCAAATGCCATCCCAGATTGAGGGTACTAATGCCTTTCTACCTCATACTATGGGCTTATCATCCTGGCATTTAGTTGCATCTTTCTTTTCCTGCTTCTTCATCTGCTTGTCTTCTGGTATGTATGGGGGGAAAGAATAAGATGTGATAGTTCCAACTTGTTGACACTCACACTAGGCCTGTATGCCATTATCCTGACTTCTTTGTCCCAGAAGGACTGGCCTTGTATGCACAGAGTACCTCAGATCTGTCCTGTCTTCCTCTGCAGGTGGAAACTGGGGAGAAGAAGAAGGTAATGGGGGTCCTAGATATCTACGGCTTTGAGATACTGGAGGTAAGAGTGACTCATCCAATCTCATAGCCTGCTTCTCTAAGAATTGGGTTGTAGGTTCACAAGGGGGGCTAGGGAGGGAAGGGCCTTGTGTGAGCTGGTCTTGCTCTTTAATCCTCAGAACAATAGTTTTGAGCAATTTGTGATTAACTACTGCAATGAGAAGCTGCAGCAGGTGTTCATAGAGCTGACCCTGAAGGAAGAGCAAGAAGAATATAAGAGAGAGGTAAAGCAATCCTTGACCCTTCCCTTCCCCTTCTTAAGTGACCTCTAGACCTATGCCACATCTTTTCTCCTTGATCACAACTTCTAAATTGTTCCCAGAAGGGAAGACTGTGGCAGCAGTTGCCTTTGCACAGCTGAGCATTAAGCTTTCCCACATAGCCCTACTGGTCTCTTCCCCACCCTCTGTGTCCCTAGCCTCCCACTCCAGGCCAGACGAGGCAGGAGACAGATTGATGGAAGGGTGAGTGTGGAGAGTCCTGACAAGAGAGAAGTGACAGCTGCACTTGGCCCATGGCAGACTGTGAGCCAGATTTAGAAGGGACATTTCTCCTGGGCTTAACACCCTACCACATTGCTTTCTGTGCTGTTCTCCACCACTGCAGATGCTGTCTCCTCCGGCACTGGCTGATGTTGCCATCCCCTTTTATGGCACGCCGATTCTAGGCTTCTCCCCAGAAGTGCTCTGGGACTTCTGATTTCCACACTCTTTCCTTAATTCAGTGCAAACTGCTGTTTTCCATGGCTAGGTGTTAGAAAAGCTCTCTGATTAAGCTAATCCACCTCAAAGTGTGAATGACTGAGTTTCTCTCATCTAAACCCTGCCAGGGATGTTCCCTTTTGAACTCTCAGGAATCACTGTGGCAGAACTTCAGGGAATCTTTAAAGATGCATCAAATTAGCTTTGTTTGATGATAAACTCCAGGCTCATAGTTTATTGCAGGTGTGTTATGGTCATTTACTCTTCCACACCCATAATGCCTTCCCTCTCAAGCCGGAGGAGTCTCTGTCCTGACCTGTATCCAGCACACTGTGCTTCTCTCTCACCCTGTACCACCTACAGGGCTCTCCACTGTCTTACCTTCTCGTGCAGGTGCTCTGATTCTATACCCCAACCTCACAAATACTTCACCAAACTTGGAGGGATGGGGACATAAACAGAACCCTCCCAAGGACTCCTCTGAACTATGGGCTTTTCTGTGGTCCTTTGTAGCATGGGTAAAGGAGATGTGTATCTGGTAGTGATTTGGAGCCTTGATCTAGACCTGTTCTGTAATTGGTGTCTCCCCATGCCAGGGCATTCCATGGACAAAGGTGGAGTACTTTGACAATGGCATCATCTGTAACCTCATTGAGCATGTGAGTTACCTTATCTTACCTCTGGGATTTCCCTTTCCAAACTGCCTCAATGTCTTTCCCTGTCTCTCTGCTGACCGTCCTGCTTGAAAAGAATGGAAAAAGGCAAGCAAATGATGAGAGAGAGTCATGGGTTAGGACCAAGGATGGGTTGCACTGATCTTGTTTCCTTGGTCCAGAATCAGCGAGGCATCCTGGCCATGCTGGATGAGGAGTGCTTGCGGCCAGGGGTGGTCAGTGACTCTACTTTCCTAGCAAAGCTGAACCAGCTCTTCTCTAAGCATAGTCACTACGAGAGCAAAGTCACCCAGAATGCCCAGCATCAGTATGACCGCAGCATGGGCCTCAGCTGCTTCCGCATCTGCCACTATGCAGGCAAGGTGATGTAGTGGGGCTGCAGGGTAAGGAGCAGGGCCAAAGACAATGGGTGAGGACTGTGGGGAAGGTGACAGCTGAGCTACTTTACAACTAGCCTGGAAGGGGGGACCAAGTGTTGGAACAGTCACAGGGGCTCCAAATCTAGTTTCTTCTCCACAGGTGACATACAATATAACTGGTTTCATAGACAAGAATAATGATCTACTCTTCCGAGACCTGTCCCAGGCCATGTGGAAGGCCCAGCACCCACTCCTTCGGTCCTTGTTCCCTGAGGGTGATCCCAAGCAGGCATCTCTCAAACGTCCCCCAACTGCTGGGACCCAGTTCAAGAGTTCTGTGACCATACTCATGAAGAGCCTGTATGCCAAGAACCCCAACTACATCAGGTGACAAACGAGGCGCATAGGGAACATGCTCCATTTGTCAAGGCATGTGAAGATGCCATGCACTGTAGAACATGCCCAGAGGAGTGTGTCTGGAATAGGGTTTCAGAAGCTATTTCCTCATGAACAACAGCCAGTTGAGGCTTTCCTCTTGGTCACAAGTGGGTGGGCTGTGGGTGTGTCAGAATCGTGTGTGAAACTGGCAAAGTCAACATGTCCATGCCACTGAAATCTTTGACTAGGGGGACTGTGCAGAATAGGAGTCTGGATTAGGATATTCCACTGGCATTGGTGTCACCTCCTGAGCCCTGTGCCTTGGCCCCCCCCCCCCCCACCAGGTGCATAAAGCCCAATGAGTATCAGCATCGGAGCCAGTTCTCCTCAGAGCTGGTGGCAGTCCAGGTGTGCTACCTAGGGCTGATGGAGAATGTGCGGGTGCGACGGGCAGGTTATGCCCACCGCCAAGTCTATAAGTCCTTCCTGGAAAGGTACCGACTGCTGAGCAAGAGCACTTGGCCTCACTGGAATGGGGGAGACCGGTAAGATACAGTATGGAGATGGGAAGCAGTAAAGGGCAGTGTGGGGAACAGTTCTGGGGAGCACAAGAGGGAGCCCAGGATGAGCATGTCTGCTGAAGCCAGGGGAATGGGTATTTGGGGAAAGCAGTGATCCTTCTCTGGGGCTGGAGGACTCTCTCCTAAGACTCCTTTTCAGCCTCCACCCTTCTACCTCTATAGGGAGGGCGTCGAGAAGGTGCTGGGGGAGCAGAGCCTGTCCTCAGAGGAGCTGGCCTTTGGGAAGACGAAGATCTTCATCAGAAGCCCCAAGACTGTGAGTCAGTGGGAGCACTTCTCTTGGGAGGTGGGGTAAGAGAGGCTGAAGGGAAGGATAGTCATCAGTCTGGATAGTTGAGGCTTCCTCTTGGCCAGGACTCCTCCCCTGGAAACCATAGGTTGCCCACCTTCCTGACCTGAGTGGTGGGGGTTAAGTGTGTCGCTCTGTCCCATTTGAGCACCTCCCCCTGAAGCAGAGCTCCTTGAAGGCTGGGATGAGCAAATAAGATGCTGGCTTGGAAGCCCTGGTCCTGTAGGGCTCAGAGAAAAGCCCTGTTCCCTGCAGCCAATGCTTCTGCCTCACCCTTCCCTCCTCCGTAGCTTTTCTACCTGGAAGAGCAGAGGCGCCTGAGGCTCCAGCAGCTGGCCACCCTCATCCAGAAGATTTACCGAGGCTGGCGCTGCCGCACCCATTACCAGCAGATGAGGAAGAGTCAAATTCTTATTTCTGCCTGGTTTCGGGGCAACAGGGTACAGATACCCTCAGTCCCATCGCCGTCACTTTTACTCGAGCGGGAGAGATGGTTTCGGATGTAGCTTTCGCTAAGAGCACTGATGTCTTCCACAGCAAAAGAAACACTACCAGAAGATGAGGGCGTCGGCACTGCTGCTCCAGGCTTTCGTGAGAGGGTGGAAGGTAACGGGGAGTGGGAGAGAGACTTCCTTCCCACCCGTGGCTCCTCCTGGACTGTGCCAGCTGCTAGATGCGACTTACTGGCACCTAGGCCACCCTTGTGCCATACCTGTGTTGGGGTATATGTGTGATTGGGCAGAAGGGCTCTGCTTCTCTCCTACTACAGTCTCAGCTCTTTTTTTTTTGGTATTTGGTGCAGGGCCTACAGGGTCTACATGGTCTCACTACATAGATCGGACTTGTAGTGATTCTTCTGTTTTCAGCTTCTCAAGTGCTGGGATTACAGGGCGTGCCACCATGCCCAGTTTCAACCATTGGCTCAGCAGGCCTCAAGGGTGGGGCCAGCATGGCTGGCCAAGGATTGAACCTGGGCCACTGTGCTCTGCCTAAGCAGGCACTTTAGTCTACTGAGCTGTCCGGCCGGCCTTATAGTCTCAGCTCTTTGTTCCTTGTGTAGTCGAAAAACCTCTTCTAGAGTCTGTCTTCACTTTGGTGCCTGTCTTATATATTCCTGCTAGGCTCGCAAGAATTACCGAAAATATTTCCGGTCTGGGGCTGCCCTCACTTTGTCAAATTTCATCTACAAGAGCATAGTAAGTGCTGGGGGTGAGGGAGTAGTAGGGTGGGGTAGAGGAGGTTGGGACAGGTGTGGCAGAGGACGATGTGACTCAAAGCTTTCCCTCAAGAGCTTGCTCAACTTGCTTGTACCTGGGTCCCAGGAGGAGAAGCATGGAACAGCAACATGCAGGGAGTAGGTCCCAGGGGCTCCGGCCCAGCAAGAATCAGACAATGGCTTTGCAACAGTGTTTGCTGGTGGCAGCTTGGGGATAGAAAAGGGATTCTCAGCATACCTATTGTCTGGTCTGTGGGATGCAAACTTTTCTTTTTCTTTCTTTCTTTTTTTGTGGGACCAGGGTTCAAACTCACAGCCTTGCACTTGCCAGGCAGGCACTTGTGCCACGGAGCTATCTCCCCAGCCCCAGGGATGCAAACTTTTGCCATCTCATGAAAAAGCAGAGGGAAGACTATGAAGGGTTAACTAGACCAAAGTTCTGAGATAAATTTTGGGTGAAAAATGGAGAGAATCTTCTTTCCATCTCACCTGAACCCATACCTGGCCAATCAGAAATTAAATCTCTGGAGGAGCTCTCTCATTCTGGAGGATTTGGGGCAGGAGGGGCAGGAAGAGGCAAGTGCAAGCCACATATTCAAACTGGAGGTAGTTTCCAGTGGGAGGACAACAGGGACAGAAAAGAGTGGTTTCTGGAAACATCTGTCAGACAGCAATAGCACTTCTGAGAGGGGTCAAAGGGGAGCCAGGGACAGAGTGGCACCTCTGGGAAAGGCCAGAGGGGAGTAGGAAGAGCTGACAGTCTCTGCCAGCAGGCTGCAGAAAGTGTTCACTGATGTCAGCTGTGTGGAATTTTGGGCAGTTTTTAGGGCCCTTATTAGAATGCTCATTGAGACGCAAGATACCTTCATTTGGAGCCCCTCTTCATTGCTAGAGAGGGGGAGCTCCCCAGCTGACAAGAACAATGGGACCTTGGAAACTTGGGTTCTCCTCATTGCCTCCCCAGCCTTGTCTCTTCCCGCTCCTCCCCTGGAGTGGGTGTGAGTTTCTTCTTTCTCTGTCCTTTTCTACCTTGCCCTGCCTCCTTTCTGGCTGGCTCCACTGTGTCTGACTCCCCAGCATATGTGCTGTCCTGCGGCATACCTGAGGCTTGCAATCCGGTTTTGCACTTATCTCCTGATTGGCCCTTCTTCCACTCTTTCTTCCACCTGTATTTTATCAGGCAGCTGCTAAATGTCAACATAGAAGCTACTGGCTCCACCAATAGTTGACCCTTCCCTGCTGCCCCAGCATGTGGCTTTGATTCCCACAGTGCTTCTTGATGATAGCAAGGCTAGTGCTACGGTTTTCAACAACCTTGTGAGGTAGGCTTTTTTTTCTCCCCCAGTTTTTAGATAGAAAACTAAGTTTCAGAGATAATGAGCATCACCGCTGGCAGATGCTAGTGGTGGAATATAAACTACATGATTCCAGAGCTTTTAATCGTAAGGTTGTCCTCCACTAACAAGAGAGCTACACAGCCCACAGCTTTCGGCTGCTTTGGAGGCAGGAATGCTGCATTGGGGAAAGGCAGAAGTCCCTAGATCTAGAACAAACAAACAGTAAGAAAGCCTTCTATACCAGCTGTAGTAACAGAGATTTTGAGAGATGCTTTGAAATGTCTGTCAGATAGATCAAACAAGACTAAGGAGTACAGGGTGATGGGTGACTTCCTTAGGCCTAGATCCGAGGGGCCGACCTTCCTATAGGAGAAGCTATGAAAAGCTGGAGTAGGTCCTATGGAATTAACAGCAATGTGCTGCGTGCTCTTGTGTTTTTTCTATTTTAAGTTTTTGCTTTGTTTTATGATACTGAGGATTGACTCCAGGGCTTTGTACATGCTGGGTAAGTGCTCCACCACTGAGCTACATCCCCAGCCCTATTTTAATGTTTTAGCAAAATATTTTCATAATAATTCTAAATATTTGGAAATGCCCAAGATCAAGTCATTTTCTTTTTTTTAAAATTAATTAATTAATTTGTTTTTTGTTTCTTTATTTATTTTATGGCTGGCTCAGCCTGCCCTGGTGGTGGGGCTGGCGCAGCATGTGGTGCTGGGGATTGAACCGCAGTCCCTGCAGTTGTCTGAGCTTTCCTAATCAGGCGCTTTAGACCACTGAACCATCTTGCCGGCCCTCATTTTCTATATTGTCAGTAATTCTGTGCCAACAAATAAATGGGATGCTGGGTACTCTCTGGGGTATATAAGCTTTATAGACTCCTTCTTCTAGACTGGGTAGGCTAAACAGACACCATCAGTGAAACTTGATTACATTTTGGAACTGAAAAAATAAAAAGAAAGCTAAAGCTGGAGGTGACGGTGCATGGCTGTAATCCCAGCTGCTTAGTTGGCTGAGGCAAGAAGATTGCAAGTTGGAGGTCAACCTGAGCAACTCAGTGAGATCCTGTCTCAGAAATAAAATAAAAAGCCTGGGAATGTAGCTCAGTGCTATAATGCTTGCCTGGAATGCAACAAGGCCCTGGGTTTAAGGCCCAGAACCTCAAGTAACAATAACAAAAAGCAAGCATGAAGCTAAAATGAACATTTCCAAAAGTTGATCAAGAACACATAAATATGTTTGAGTACAGATTGCTATTAGATGAGCACATCTCACTAGTGTGAATTTTCTCAGGCGATGTGGTAGTGTCATTACTGTATAAAAGAATGCCCCAGTTCTTGGAAGAGGCCTGCTGAAGTATTGGGAGGAAAGTGTTATGGCGTGTGCAACACATCACACTCGGGATAGGATGGTAGCGAGGTTTTGTGGCCATGAATGTGTATGTCCATAGGCAGATATGTGCATTGCAGGGCATACACAGGGACAGCTCACAGGGCAAATGTTCATGAATTTATGGGAGGGGTAATAGTACTCAGATGTTTATTGTGGGTTTTTGTTTGTTTGTTTGTTTAATGTATTTGGTACAGGGTCCCATTATGCAGCTCAGACTGGTAGTGACTTCCTTTTTTCAACATTCCCAGTACTGGCTGGGATTATAGGCATCTGCCACCATGCCTGGTCTCATTGTGTTTTTTTTTTTTTTTAAGTTTTCTGCAAGTTTCAAAGCTTTTTTTTTTTTTTTTTTCTTTCTTTAACTTTCAAATAGAAAAATAGGCTATACTTAAGAAAAAAAAACAAAACAAAACAGTGTAAGTCAGATTATGTTATTTCCAGGCCAGCCAAATAGCTCAGCAGATTAAAGCACCTGCTTAGGCAGATGCAGGGACAGGGGTTTGATCCCCGGCATGCTGTGTTGGCCCTGCTCCTGGGGCTCACTAAAACATGACTGAGACTTGGCATGGTGGTGTGCACTGTAATCCCAGCTCTTTGGAGGCTGAAATGGGAGAATCACTGTGAGTCCAGTCTGTGCAGTGAGACCCTTTAGGCCCTGTACTAAAATACATAAAAAAAAATAAAAATTAAAAAAAAAGATGATATTATTCTCTTGCTTAAAGTTGCCAAGTAGTGTTCTCTTTTGTCAGAATAGGAGCCTACCTTGTTCTCTCCTCAGGCTAGAATGCTATTCATGATCTGCCCCTGATCAATGCTGTTCTCATGTTTTGCTCAACTCACACCAGCCACACTGGCTTTCTTTATGTTTCTGGAATGTGTTACCACTCATTTCTGCTTCAGGTCCTGCTTTGCATCACAGCAGATGGACTAATCTGACATTATGTTATGTATTAATTTGCTTGTATTCTGCCCTGTCTCCTCTGTAGAATGTAAACCCTCCAGTCCTGTGTCCCCATATCTAGAACAGAGCTAGATAGCAATCAATGTTGAATTTTTTAAAAAAGCATTTTAGGAGGGGCTGGAGAGATAGTTCCGTGGCACAAGTGCCTGCCTGGCAAGTTCAAGGTCATAAATTCAAACCCCGGTCCCACAAAAAAAAAAAAAAAAAAAAAAAAGAAAAGCACTTTAGGATCTTGAGTTTCTGACTTCCTATCTAGAAGAAGGAGAAATTTTCACTGAAATACTTGCAATGTAAAGACAGAGATCTAGACAAAGTGGGAAGGGGCTTCATAAAAAGGTGAGGAAACTCATGGCTCAGGCCATTAGAGAAGGCTTTGGTCTGTATCTCTAAAACAGGCAGAATCTAGGCAAGCAAGAGGAGCTACCAGAGCAGTGGGAGCTAGACCCAGAGAGAAAGTGGGAGGGATACATAGAGGCCACGGCAAGGAGTTCTGTCTGCTTAACTGGGTATGTGTGTTGGGAGAGAGGGTGCAGGAATCCTGCGCCGACACCTTGGGCTCTAAGTGGAGGGCTTTGAATGACAGGCTGAGATGTAGGTTGAATCCATCAGAGGGAAGGGCAGGTCTGATACTGGCCCAATAGCGAACTCATTCAGTGACTGCTAACTGCAGGGACTTGTGAGCTTAGAGAATAGCAACCAAGGGAACAGTATTAAAAAGTTAATTTATTTATTGCATACAGTGTCTTACTATGCAGTTCAGACTCGTAGTGATCCTCCTGTCTCAGCCTCCCCAGTGCTGGGATTACAGGTGTGCACCACCATGCCTGGTTTTGGTGGGCGGCTCAGTGTGGGGCCAGCATAGCATGTGGTACCAGGGATCAAACTTGAGTCCTTGAGCTTGCCAGGCAGGCACTTAGACCACTGAGCTATCTCCTCAGCGCCTCCTACTGTGCATTGTTAAACTACACTTCCCATGGGCAGAGATCCAGGAGGCAACTCTGGCTCTGTTCCTGCTTCTTATGGAGTGGGCCTTCTCCTGGAATGTGGCAGAGTCAGGGTGGAAGTGCCTGCCAGGAAGTATGCTGTCTCACTCTTGCACTCCCAACCCAGGCACAGAAATTCCTGCTGGGGCTGAAGAGCAATTTGCCATCTGATAGCGTCTTGGACAAGAGGTGGCCAGCTGCCCCTTACAAGTGCTTCATCAAGGCTAATCAGGAGCTGCAGCAGCTGTATCACCAGTGGAAGGTGAGGCCAGCAGCTCTTCTCCACACTTTGTGCTTTGTTTCTTCTCTCTTCTACCCCTCCCCATTGTTTACTGCAGTAAATATATGTGGCATAACATTTGCTATGGTAGCAGTTTTTAGGTGAACAATTCAGTGGCATTAAGTACATTCACATTGTGTAATTGTCGCCACCACCCATCTCCATACTTTTTTCTTCACCCCAAAGTGAAATTGCACACCACGAAGCATTAACTTCCCCTCTCCAATAACCTGTAATCTACCTTCTATTAACTTTACTACTCTAGGTAACTCATTCATGGAATACTTGTCCTTCTAGGTCTGACTTATTTTAGCTAGCATAATGTCATTTGTTCTTTTATTCAGGGAACTTGCTGGGCCCTGTCTGGACCAAGCCTTGCGGTGTGTGGGGGGAAGATGCCCCCATGGTGCTTGTGGTTCAACAGTTTCTGCTTCCCTCTCCAGCATGCCTTCCTTGGTTCCCTCCCTTCCTCAACACCCTCCAGCCCCTGGCCCCTCCTGAAATGTCTAGTGCTGTCCCGTTCCCTCTGTTTCTCCTTTCCCCTGGTGTCCTCTCTACTATGTTTCTCACCTCCCTCCGCAGTCTTGCTGCCCCCATGATCTTAGTGCCTGTCCTTCCCTCTTTACAGTGTAAGAAGTTCCGGGATCAGCTGTCTCCAAAGCAGGTGCAGATGCTGAGGGAAAAACTCTGTGCCAGTGAACTGCTCAAGGGCAAGAAGGCTTCCTACCCTCAGAGGTGAGGGCTCCAGGCCCAGCACAGCGAGTTTCATCAAGCAGTAGTTCTCAGTTGAGATGGTCTCAGAACCACTTGGCAGGACTGGAGAAGCCAAGATGCTGAAGCTCCCCTCCCCCGCCACCCCAAGTCAGACCTCTGACTTGTCAAGTCTAGGGTTGGCTCATCTCTGGTGGTGCTGATGTTAGTCCCGGGGCACATTTGTGAACCACTGAGACAGAGGATATATTGGAGGGTGAGGGCTAGGCCCAGAGGTCTAGGATGGAGCCTTATGGGTGAGGGTTGGGGGTGAGGCACTGGGCTTGTTTCCACTGCACATCTCCTGTGTATCCTCAGCGTTCCCATTCCTTTCCGTGGTGACTATATTGGACTCCAAGGGAATCCCAAGCTGCAGAAGCTGAAGGGCAAGGATGAAGGCCCTATTCTGGTGGCAGAGACTGTGAAGAAGGTCAACCGTGGCAATGGCAAGGTGAAGAAGGCCTGCTTTGCTGTGATGCAGCTGCCCACCCAGGCTGGGGCATAGCCTACCTGTCCTTATTCTTTCTCATTCCATCCCATCCCTAGACTTCTGCTCGGATTCTCCTCCTGACCAAGGGGCATGTGATTCTCACAGACACTAAGAAGTCCCAGGCCAAAATTATCATTGGGCTGGACAGTGTGGCTGGGGTGTCAGTTACCAGTCTCCAGGATGGGCTCTTTAGCTTACATCTGAGTGAGGTATCTGGGCTGGGTAGGGCAGGGCCTCTGACTGGAGAAAGGGGTGGGCACCCTTGACAAGGGCAGGCTGGAGTTGCTGGGATCACATCTTTTTCTCTGGGCCTTTGATGTCCCTCAGGCAGCTCCTGAGGAGAAAAAAAGTGAACCCTTCATTGCTGTTTTTCTCTTCTTCCTAAGACATCGTCAGATGGCTCCAAGGGGGACATCCTATTGGTTAGTGATCATGTGGTTGAACTGCTAACAAAAATGTACCAGGCCGTGATGGATGCTACACAGAGGCAGCTTTCTGTCACCGTGACTGAGAAGTAAGGCCATGAGCGGGTGGTGAGGGGCAGGTTGGGACAGATGGCCAGGCTGATGGCCATTGTGACTGGAAAAATTCACTCAGTTAGAAAGTGAAGCATACTATGTTAGGGCAGGGATTGGAGATTTTTTTTTAGTCCCCCAACCCAAGTTCTCTGGGGCTTTAAGCCATCTGACTGGGTGGGAGGAATGTACCATGTGCTAGCTTCAGGGGAGAGGTGGGGAAGCCATCAGGGAACTGCAAGAGTTGGGATAAGGGGATGGATGGGGTGCTAGCTTTGCTTTCTCTCTTTCCCTTCCAGCTTTTCAGTGAGGTTCAAGGAGAACAAAGTGGCTGTCAAGGTTGTCCAGGGCCCTGGGAATGGTGGGAACAGTAAGCTAATTT
>PVKN010000547.1:29170-72783 GCA_004027915.1 Capromys pilorides
GTCCTTTCCTCCCCACCCCACCCCCTTTTTTTTTTTTTTTTTTCTTAGATTTTCTCTTTGCCCACTAATAAAATGTTCAGTTCTGAAAGGTTTGGTCAGTGTGTGTGGGCCCTGTCTTCCCCGCTCCTCACCCAGCTGCTTCTAGAGCTCCCCTCCCCCATGCCCTTTCCTGTCCCTCAGGTCCTCGAGAGCCAGCTAGTACAGATAATCAGAAGGGCAAAGGGAAATTGTCTCTGGACTCCTTGACCGGCTGAGCTCTGTCGGGGTTTAGAAAGACTGGGGTGGGGGTGGGGGAGTCGGGGATAGGGCTCAGGTCGCAGGTGGCCAATGGGCTGATTCATTAAATATGTCCCTGGAGGGAAGAAGTGAGGGTCCCCGACTGGGCAGAGACTAGGATCTTTTGGAGATTTCACCTGAAAAGAGGCCCAAAGCTGGAGAGCTCATACAAGCTGAGGTGAGCTGGTGATTGAGGGTCACCCACACCTAGGTGCTCTGTCACTCCTCATCCCTGGGTGTGGCTGGGCTGTGTCACACCTGCTTCCTGGCCCCACTTTCCTTTCCATATGCCTGAAAGGCCAAGCTGCTGCCAATGTTTTTTTTACTAATGGCTGTCCCCAAGCTGGGGCCTGCAGGTGGTGGCACTCGATAGAGGCAGGCTCCCCACCCAGACTCTCTCGTTCCTATGACTCAACTTCTTTTGTCTTGTCTTGGTTTATTTTCTCTGTGTCACTGTCATTATCTTTTTCTGAGTCGACAACTGTCTCACACCATTTCATTGTCCTTATTCGTGTGGACTCTGACTAATATTAATACGTAATATATTGTAGAATGCTTTATATATTTTTCCACTTCCCTCATAGACTCTGTCTTGTCTCAGCCTCTTGTCACCCTAGTATCTGCCTTTGGGGAAATCGTGCTCATATATTCATAGTGAAGTTTAGATCTGCAGGCTGAGAGTGTGCAGACGGTGGCCTTGGTTGAAGCTTCTCCTTCCCCAGCATCCACCTTCCCAGCCCGCTGCACTAAACTCCACCTCTCTATGCCCCGAGGCGGGGGTCTCCCTCACCTTGCTTTGGGTTCTACATTCCATTAGCAGGCACAGGCAGACCTGCTTAACTTCTTTCTGCCAGTAGATTAGTCTTGCTTTCTGAGCTCAAGCCACGTTCTCAGGCGGGTGAGGGCTGGAGCCTCTCTTGCGGAAGCTGTGTTCAGAGGAGGGGTAGCTCCCTCCGCCCTCGCCCTTGACAACTCCCCCATCCTTGACTTCTCAGAAGCAGGCCCAGAAGCTCGAGGTCTTGCCTAGAAAGGCGGGGTGGGTGACCTGAGTCGGATCGCCTCCACTCTCTGCCTCATCTCCTGCTCCCAGGGCCCAAATTGTCGTCACTTTCCCAGTGAAGTGTCTGGTCATTTTCAGAAGCAATTTCAGGAGAAAATGCAGCTGCTACTCCCTATCCTGCTTTTCTTTTCCCATGGCTGAAGGCTCTGTTACCTCCCTGGGCGGGGGTGAGAGTTGAGGAGGGCTGGGCTGGCTCCTTCCCTAGTCACAGGAATAGATGCTGGCATGGGGGAGGGGTGATTCCTTCCTTGCCCCTCCTGCCTCTCCCTTTCCTTCTCTCTTTCCTGTCTGCTTTTCTTCTCTATCAGAGCCTGAGAGCCTGATGCCTGTTGGGCTCAGTTTCCCCATTTGTATTACGGGGGTTTGAATTGGCTTTCTTAGCACAAGAGGAGGGGGAGTTTTAATCCCTGTAGTCCTCTCCCAGCCCTCTTCCCCCTCACCTGTCTAGCACTCTCGGTACATGTTGTTCCACCCTCTGAGGGGCACAAGCCAGCCTAGACACCCCTAACCCGGGCGAGGAGTCACCCTACCATAACCAAGCTTAAATCAGCCTGATTAGTCCTGCTGGCTCAGCCCACCTCCCCCTCCGAGGGCTCTCCTCATTCCTTCCTGCTTTGTGGGTTGCTTGTCTCCATCCTTCTGGTGTCACATGTGGCCCCGGCCCTGTCTCACTCACTGCATCTCTGGACTGGTGAGGGTATCCACAGGGTGAGCAGAGGGTGACCTGCGCAGGTCATATGGTGTACACAAGCACGGGCTGGGGCTGCCTGCCCCTCCAACCCCAGAGAATGGGGCTAACCTGTGTCATCTCAGCACAACTATGTATCTTTTCCTTGTCTTAATGACAACAAAAAGGGAGGTGCTGCCGGAAGAGCTGGAGTTTTGTATACTCTAAGTATTCTGTCCTTTAGGCCAGTGAAAGCATCTGAAAAGTGGCTTAAATAAAGAGTAGATTTTCCAGGAAAAAGGACCCCTCGGTGCTCTACAGTCATAGCAGGCACCTACACGTTATCTGCATATGATTCGTGGACAAAATGAAAGCTGCCTTCTCCAGCTCTCCAAAGCCTGCCCTCCCTTAGCACCTCTCTGACTCGGGTTGGCAGCAGCTCTTTCAAGTCTTCCCTAATCCCAGAGATCAAGGGGTGATCGGTTCTCCCCCGCCATCCTCCTGCTTCCCCCAGGCTTGACTCCTACCATCCTCTGTGAGATGCTAAATCATCAAAGAACATTATTCATGGTGGACCTTTGCTGAAGCCCTGCTTCCCTGGTGCCAGGGCAGGATGAGTTGGGGGAGGGAGGGATCGATGCAGAGTTGGGTCCCGGAGGCTTTTGGTCCTCAACTAACACCTTCTCCTGCGCACCACACTTCCTCCGCAGGCCTAATTTGGGTTTCTATCTCTAGACAGGGATAGAAGAGGAGAGAGACAGCGAGTCCAGCTAGGAACTTCGTAAAGGAATGAACCAGTCATGCCATTTGCATGTCAACAGCCTTCCACTTCCATTCCTCCTCTCACCAAATGCTCCCATTCCTGGATCCTGGCCCATGTTCTTTGCCCACACAGCCGGGCAATTAGCTGTGTACTGAGAAGCTTTTAATGAGGCTTCATTAGCCACGCATATAATACAGAGGCCTTGATACCCAGCTGCTGCCTTCACTCTGGGGTGAACACTGGGCCCTGTGCAGTCAGGAGGATCTCTGTTGTCCAAGTTCCAGGGAGGGTGAGGTGGGAAGAAAGGACTTCAGAAGCCCATTAGCACTCGAGAGGCTCCATGGAAGCTCCTTGTTTTGGGCTGAGATACAGGAAGCTGGCCTTTTTCATTTCATAAATAAATTTTTATTGTTCATCTATTATATGCCAGATACTCCAGGGTGAGAGATACAATAGCAAACAAATCAGACAAGAGTTCTTCCCCTTGTGCTACATTCTGGTGGGGGTGGTCCATGTTGTAAAGAGACATTAAGTGAGACACTAGGGTGTTGGATGTAATAAGTGCATGAAAACAGCAGGAGGGGGCTATATGGAGTTTTGGGGTGGCTGAAACTTTGGGGTAAAGCCTTGTTAAGAAGGAATATGTGATCCAAACGTGTAGGCACATGCTGTAATCCCAGCACTCTGGAAGCTGAGGAAGCTTGAACTGAGGCTACTGTGAGTTCATGGCCAGCCTAGGCCACAGAGCAAGACTTTGTCTCAAAAAACAAAACAACACCACCCCCCCCCCCCCCCGCCGCCAACAATAATAAAAAATCTCCCAAAAGACCCAGCAACAAACAGGAGTATTTGTTGGAAACACATTATGTAAAGAAAGAAGAGTAAACGGTCTGCAATCTCTATGTCCTAGAGACGTGGGCCATCTGTTCCCTTTAGGAGAGTCAATTATTCCTTCACAGGTCAATGTTCATGCCAGTGTAGTAAAAAGAATGGGAGATTTAGAGCTAGGAGAACCTGGGGCTGGGGAGATAGCTCCAAGGCACAAGTGCCTGCCTGGCAAGTGCAAGGTCATGAGTTTGAACCTTGGTCCTACAAAAAAAAAAAAAGTAGAGTTAGGAGAATCTGATTTGGGGCTGTCCTCTACTGATTAGTAGCTGTATATACTGTAGCCAGTGACTGAACCTCCTGGGTCTCAGTTTTGTCATCTGAAAAATAGGTGTATTTCCTACTTACATGATAGAAGTGAGGAAAACACATTGCTCTATCCCAAAACACCTTGAGAATATTCAAACCCAGGACCTCCCAGCATTCTGGGAGACAGCAGTGAGGGTGAGGCAGGAGCAGCATTATTAGCTCAGTGTGGACAATGTAGCAGGACCTTGTTTCACATATGTTAAAAGTGGTTGAGGATGTAGCTCAGTGAGAAGGTCCTGGGTTCAGTCCACTGATATACACACACACACACACACACACACACACACACACACACACGGCCTGGTACAAATGCTGGGCAGGACCCTTCACTTGTTCAGAAGCCAGCGTTCAAACCCTGTGCCTCTCCCTCAGCTCTCTGGCATCATAGTCCCTAGGCCTCTCCTGTCACAGGGCCGATTCACCCCCCTGGGTGTGCAAAAGTGGCAAAGCCCTTCCCATGTGGGGCGTGAAGAGGGCCTCAAGTGGTGGACAACAGGAGGTCTGAGTTTCAGGGAGATAAGCTAGAGCACAGATGCTGTAACTGCGAGGAAAAAGGAAGCAGTTTAAGTGATGAGTTCCAGAGTGGAGGTGGGGCAGGGCCAGTGAACAGCTCAGCCACCGCGTTCCTTCTCCCTTCTGGGACTGCAGTAGGAGGGATAGAAGACAGGACTCTACAGGGCTGCAACTGAGTCAGGCTGACCCAGGGTCAGGAGCAAAGGAGAGGGCTGGGAGGCCCAGGAGGGACATCGGTGCTGCTGGGGGTGGGAGAGGAGGGGGTGGCGAGGCCTCTGCATTAAGCAGCAGGTGAGAATCAGCAGCAGAGCACTGGAGGAGAGGACCCCGGGGCATGTGACGAGGAAAGGAAGAATGGAGACTGGGGGATGCCAGGCTCATCCCAGGGCTCAGCCTGGTGGTCTTGGTGATACCAGGGGCAGAGAGGCACCACCTTGAGTTGTTTCAGTCTGGCAGTCAAGCTTGAAGGTTTTAAGGAGCTGGTGGGCAAACACAGGGAGAGGGCAACAGGCCTGGGGCCGCACCTCTGGAGCTAGATCTGGTATGGCAATATTGTGACAGCTAAGCACAGCAACATTCCTTAGAGTGCCTATCTAGGGTGCTGTTGGAAAGCAGGCTGCCGGACAACTCCAGCTCGATGCTGGGTCTGTGCACACGTGTGTGTGTGTGTGTGTGTGTGTGTGTGTGTGTATCTTGCAGGGTGTGTCTGGGTTGTGTGGCTGCAGGCTGCATCATCTTCCCTCTCCAGCCTCCCTCCTCCTCTGCAGCCACCCTAGGATTGGTGACTCTCAGCCCCTCCCCTCAGCTCCCCCAAACCCTCCCAGAGCCTTTATCAGGGAGCCAGGACCCAGTTCCTGCCACCTCCCAGGTCCCCTCCACTCTGCTTTTCTCTTCCTCGCAGCTCTGCTGTGTGTAGGGAGCAGGGGGTGCTCTCAGCCAGCTCCTGTTCCTGCCAGTCCAGAGCGTCAGGCTCAGAGCAGCTCTACAGGTAGGCACAGGGGGACAGTATGGGATGGACTAAAGCTGGCAAAGGGTTAAGGGCCAGAGTCTGAGGCGGGAAGCCTTTGATAGGCAAAGAATAAAGGGAAGGAGAGTGTGTTGCTCAAAGCCTACCAGTATACACAGATTCTTCTATACCAGAAAGTTTTGCTTAAGTCTTGGTTATCTAGTACTGGAAACTAGCACCTTGGACCTTTCCTCAGGCTGGCTAAAGAAACAGACCAATGCATGACTAAAGAAACAGACCTATCCTTTTCTTTGGGATCTAGAGTCCTGGCACTGCGGCACCACAGCTTGTGTCCCAGGGTATATGCGAGGTGTCTGGTAGGCAAGCAGAGAATCTGAGCCCAAAGGATGAATCCCTAGTCAGAGGCACAGTCCACCCTCTCTAGACCAAGGCTTGGAGGGGACAGTGGAGGCTGACAGCAGGGGTGAGCCAGGTTCTTGGTCTCCATTTCCACAGGGCTGTACTCTCTACACGTTAACAGAGGCCTGTCCCTTTACCTTCCCAGACACCATGAGGAGCAGCCTGCTGTTCGCAGCCATCCTGGCCCTCAGTCTGGGTTCCAGCTTCGGAGCTGTCTGTGAGGAGTCACAGGAGCAGATGGTACCCAGTGGGACCCGCAGCAAGGTAAGGCGCCCTCTACCAGAGTCCTGGAAATATCACAGGGATCTGGGGTCCTGCATGTCTGGGTAGCCGTAAAGGCAGAAGTGGACAGGCAGGGTTGGGAGTTGGGTGGGTAATCCTGAGAGTATCTTGTCTCCTTGTGGGTTTCGCCGCCTCTCCTATCCTCTCATGTTCCTCCTCTCTCCAGGGTACGTCTCCAGGTGTCTTGGTCTCTCTGTGCATCTTTGACACTTTGTCATAAAAGATGCCCAACAAATACATTATTCAGTTTGTTAATTGACTGATGACTTGGTTATGGGATGGTGTTGTAAGTGGTGAGCTAGCGAGGGTGAAGGCTTTCTGTGCTCTGGCTCAGCTTCTGTCCTTGGCAGGGGACCGATCTCCCCTCTCCCTTAGATGGTTTGAAGCAATCAGAATTTCTCTCAGGGACCGGGGAGACAGCTCCGTGGCACAAGTGCCTGCCTGGCAAGTGCAAGGTCATGAGTTTGAACCCTGGTCCTGCAAAAAAAAAAAAAAAAAAAAAAAAAGAATTTCTTTCCTGTGGACATTTACATACTACTTCATCTATAGATTATGTGCACTATTTTATTTTCAAAATGCAAATAAATGCCTCTATCTTTTGTTAGCCTTTACCTGATAACTTAAGGTGTTTCTAAGATCCTAACCCTTCTTCTCTTCTTTCCCTTGCCTGTCCTTAGTGTCAGCTTAGTCAGGATAGTAAAACAAAAAACAAGAACAAAAGCTAAGTTGAGCCCCAATTCCCAAAGTTTCCCTAAGAAAAAAGAATAGGGATTGTTAGGGTTGGGGTGCAGGGAGGGTGCACAGGTGCACAGGGAGGAAGTCTTTTCAAGGTTTTGAAATGACAGCAATTACATTGGTACAAGTGCTTTTAAGATGATTACAGGTGGAACTTATTACAAATTCAGTGTGTGAAGTCTAGCCGCTTCCCCAGATCCAGCCTCTTTAGCATCTCATTACAGGAGGTTGGCAGAGAATTTGAACAATTTGGAAAAAGTGGCTGCTGTGAAGCAGTTTGCTGGGCAGACAGAGAGAGAGAGAGAGAGAGAGAGAGAGACATATCATCAGCACAGCCTTGCAGGTGGCGCAGTTGCACCAGATCCAAAATTCAAAAATGTCCTGGGAATGCCAAATACAGTCCGAGCTCTGTGTTTGGAACTATGAGGTTCCCCCCAGGATGTTCAGATATTCAGAAACAAACTTGTGGGACCTCGGGCAATGAGATGTCTCCTCTGTCCCTCTTCGTTTAATGAAAGACAGGGACTGCCCCTCCACCCATTCTCCGATCGTGTCTGTAAGGATAAGTGGAATTGGAGCAGGAGGAAGGTAGGATAAATGTGTGCCTCTGTAACTGGGTTAATGTGTATGGGATGTCCTGGTGAAGGCACCTCTGAGCACGGACACAAGGATGCCTAGGTTCTGGAGAGAGAGATCCAAGGTGAGAAACTCCAAACATGATCACCGTCCTTGGCTTTTTGCACCTGGGATTAACTAGGTGGTGGCATGTATTCTGTTGTGCCCAAGTTGCTAGAAAACTAGAGGAAATGCTGAAAGAAACAGGGTTTGTGTTCTGTTGCCATGGGTTCAGCATGAGGCTGTCTTGTGTGGCAAAGGGTGAGTGAAGGCGGATGGGAGTGTCCTGCCTCAGTCCCTTTTGTTCCTCTCCCTTTCAAGAACTCAGCTCTGTACCAGCTGCCCCCAGCGTTGCTGCGGAGACTCTACGACAGCCGCTCGGTCTCTCTGGAAGGACTGCTGAAAGTGCTGAGCAAGGCGAGCCTCGGTAGGAGCAGCCCTGGTGAAAGGTTTGAATAGTGGGATTCTGAAGATTAGGTTGGCCTGGGAGATCCTTGTGGGTAGGAAGGAGACAGGGAAGGGCTTAGTGGATTGGTAAGGGTTGAGATCTGACCCCGTCCCCAGAGTTACTTTCGAGTGTTCACTTCTCATTTACATACTTGTTCTTGGTTTCTCAGATCCTAAGGAATCATCCCTTCCCCAGAAACGTGAGTATCCCCCCTCTCTCTCTATTTCTGCTGACCACTCTCCCAGAGCTCCATGGGTGTGGGGCCCAGAGGGCTCAAGCTCAGCTGGTGCAGCCAAATGAAAGTTACCATTTCTCAGCCAGCATATCCTAAATGAGAGAGGCCATTGGGAATGAGGAAAGAAGCAGGTGTGAGGGTCACGAGGAGTCGCCTCTACTGGCGGCTTACTGGGAACCAAGAGGTGACCACACAGATTCTAAGCCAGGGACCTCCTGGAACAGAGGGCTCTTGACATGTAGAAAGGGTGGGTACAGAGGATAAAACTTCACTCTCTTGGTTGACAGTGGTGGCTTTTTTCTGCAGGTGACATGCATGATTTCTTCGTGGGACTTATGGGGAAGAGGAACAGCCAGGCAGGTAGGAGTGTGAGGGAGTATGGTTTGGGGTTCTGATGAGGATATGACAGAAGTCAAAGATCTATTTGTAACAGAGGGAAGAATAAGACCTGTCTTGGTTGTAGTCGATGTCCTTGCCCCTCTCTTCCCAATCAGCTTGGATTCACAGTCACGCCCTCCCAGGACTCAGAGCGGAGGACCTTTCGCTGTGGCTCAGAAGAAGGGACAGGGAGCCTCTGCTTCTTCTCCATTTCCCCAACTCTTTCCAGTGCTGACCTCAATAGCTAGTAGTCATTCCCTATTGGGTCAGGATGATGGTAACATTCAGAAAAATCTCTCCTAATTACGTGATTTACTTCAACCCAGGCACACCTACTGATGTGAATCGAGAGAACATCCCCAGCTTTGGCACTCTCAAGTATCCCTCCAGTACAGAATGAGGTAAGGACTGCTAGCAGGAGCAAGCAAACTGTGTGTGTGTGTGTGTGTGTGTGTGTGTGTGTCTGTGTACATGCATATGTGGATGTGTTGCTACTTGGATGCTACAAGCATTAGTGCGTATAAATTTACCCTAAGGTACATAGCTGGTATCCAGCATGCATGCTGTTACACAAACACAGGGATGTTTATAAGCAGGTATGCACACTCTTGTGCCCACTTCTCTATTGTGTCATTTTCTCCTGTGTCACAGACCCCACTAGGTCAGTGGGTAGCAGGAGTGAGTGGTGGGACACAGGGAGACATAGGCTTCCCTGGGCCCCTGTGCTCCAGTGTTTGTGCAAAAGATGGAGAGATGGTCATCTGATAATTGCAGATGCTACACCTAATTCATAGGTGAAGCATTTGCCTCCTGGGCACATTAAATCTTTTGGCTCAGAGTCCTGGGTTATGGGCACAGTGCTCAGTCAGACACTGGAGAGCAGTCACTCTCTGAAGGGACCCTTCAGAGTCTAATGTAGTAGCTGGAAAACATATCTTAGGTTTTCTGTGTAGATAATGAATTGGAGATTGCCTTGAGTTTGAATCTTGGACCTTCCATTCTCTACCTGTGTCCCCTTGGCTAAATTATATAGCCCTTTTCATCTCATTTTCCTCACCTGAAAAATGAGGGTGACGAGGGTGTTGTTAGTTTCTGTCGTGGTTGCCGTGTGAAGGACGGAGTATAGATGAACTGTTTGGGTTTGTATGTGGTACACAATGCTGGGTGTTAGCTCTACTGCAGCTCTGCTGGCCTGAGAGGGGTGGGTTTTCCCCTGGCTGGTTCTGGTCTGTCTGTCCCTGGGTTGGACCTCAGGCCTGAGCTGGGTGACACTTGTCTGTAAGTAAGACAGTGCCCCAGGAAAGTTTTACTCAAGACACACAGAACCTTCTGTCTGGATGTGGTCTACCCACACGAAGCAGTAACAGCTCAAGTGGTGGGGTTCTTTCTACTAACTTCCAAAGAAAGTCAGGTAAGGAGGAGAGTAGAGAGCTTGCAAAGTGCCAGTACTCACAAGGGAGCACCCTGTCTCTCGCCATGTGCCCCTGGAACCTGCCCTCACTGGATCCAAGGGGCCAGCCCAAGACCCAAGGAGTGGACTGTTGATGCTGCCACCTGTGCATGACTCTGGCCCCCCATCTCCTGGTGGGTGAGAGGGCACAAAAGCTCTAATAACTGGAACTCACTGATTACCTGGTACTTACTGTATCATTTTGCTCTCATTAGATGGTTATTTCAGTCCTGCCAATGGCCAGATAATTATATGGGCAGCTATATCTGGGTGGCATACTCTCCTCCAGTGTTATACACTGGCCATAAAGATAATTACAGTACAATTTTACCATAGTATTTTGTACAAATGGCAAAAACAAGTTCATTGTGGAAATCTACTTTTAATGTTTGCTGGTGAATCCAGGCTCTTTCAGAGGGACAGGGTCTGTAATTGCAGCCTTCATAATCTTACCATTCACAGCGTACTAGCAACTTACTAGGTACCAGGCAAAATAGCACATAAGGTCCCTGTGAGCTGGCATTTAAAGGACATCAGATGAGATGGATCAACATAAATCATTGTGTCATCTTCTTTCATTCATGGGAAACTGCTGAAAAAGGAAGTAATCTGGGGGCCCATCCTTTCTCCGGGAGGTTTCTGGAAAGAAGGAAAATAGGCCTAAGGGGAGTATTAGCACCATGGTGCCTGGAGTGGGCTGTGTGTGTGTGCCTGGTGCATGGGGGTGCTCAGATGAGATGAGTTTGGTTACTACATCTTTCTGCATGGGCCCCAAGACTATGTTACAGGTATCTAGCGCGATAAACACAGAATCAGAGAAGTGGCAAGCATCAGACCTTTAGTCCAAAGGCTACGTAGACAACTGAGGGCTAAGACTCCCTTTTCCTTTTCCACTTTCACCCAGTAGGTAGCCAGTGGAAGTTTTATAGGATGTACGAAGTGATTTGTTTTTATTTTTGTTTTGCTCCTCAGCACTCTACTTCTGGACTCTGGGCTGCATCATCGAGACAGTGTCCCTGTCCCAATCCCAAGTGCATGTTGCCCTACTTCCTGTTCCTGTACCGTTCTTGTGCTTTGATTTCTTCTCTATCCCTTCTCATAACTCGTTGCTTTCCCCAAACCTGATGGGCATTGACTGTGGGTTCCGTAGATTAACCATAGTATCTATAAGAGTCGTACATTTAAAATATGTCTCTCTCCTCCTCAACAATAAAAGATTTTTACAAGAGTGATGTGATGTATTTTTTACTTGTTTAGTGGATGGATTTTTTTCCGTGACTCTTCCACTACAGTATAAATACATACATGTACCAGGTATGGTGGTACACATCTATAATCACAATTACTTCAGAGGTTGAGGCAGGAGGACTGCAAGATTGAGTAAACCAAGTTTGAGTAACCAGAGTAACTTAGCGAAACCCTATCTCAAAATAAAAGATTAAAAAAATGGGCTGGGGATATAGCTCAGTGTAAAAATAAATAAATAAAAGGAATTTATACATACAGGAATACATACAATATACACATCATATTTAAATATAAGTATCTTTATTTTACAACATGCCAATTGTCCCAACACTGCCTTACACATAGCGCTTGGTACAATTAGTATCAGTTTATTTAGTGGTTAAAATAATAAATACATGAGTTTAGAAGATGATCTCTAGCACTTCAAGTTTTCTGATAATGAAAACACTGAAAGACTTGTCTGTATTTCTATGATGGGCCTAGCACATCTTAAGTCCTGAATATGAACTTGTTTAATTAGAATCAAAGGTGGGGACCAGGGCTGGGGTATACCTTGCTATAGAAGTCTGTATCATGTTGTTGTCTCTGAATGCCGAGGCAAAGCCTGGGGATAAAACGGCGAGCCATGTGCAAGTATTATAGGTTAGCAAGGCTCTAGATCAAGAAACAAAACTTAATCAAGCTAAGATGGAGAGTGGACAGGAAAGTTAGTGAAGATGCCAGAAATGAAAAGAGCAGATACCTTCCATGTCAATAATTTACATTTAGTTCAGATTCTTCTGTAAAGTTGTTGTTACCAGCCTGTGCAGCATGGCTGAGTAGTTCATGGAACAGATTGTTGAAAAGAAAGCTTTTTATAGGGGCTGTGGAGATAGCTCTGTGGCACAAGTTCCTGCCTGGCAAGTGAAAGGTTGTGAGTTCAAACCTGAGTCCTGCAAAAGAAAGAAAAGATAAGGAAGGTTTTTGTTATATTATCTGAGTTTTTTGAAAAAATATTTTTATTTTATGCCTTATACTCTGAGTAACTTTTTTTTTTTTTTTTATGTAGTTAGTACAAGTCCACAGGGTCTCAGTACACAGGTCAGACTTGTACTGATTCTCCTTGTTATGGTTTATGTCTAGTTGTCCCCCCAAAGCCTCATGCAATCATGGGGCAGGGACTTCTAAAGTTTGAGACTTGAGTCATGATCCACTGGAATTGTGTGTTTTAGTACTGATGGGACTATGGGTCTGAGTACTGCCGGGATTACTTGACTCTTGATCCACTGGGATTATGTGTTTTAGTACAGATGGGATTATGGGTCTGAGTCCTTCTGGGATTGTGGATGTGGCCTAAGGTGGATAGGCTAAGGCAGAGAGCCTGAATATAATATAAAGAAAGACAGAGAGAAACACAGCGGCTATTGCTCTCTGCGCCCTGGTTGGTCTGTTGCCTCTGTCACAATTGTTGCTGTTCTGCCGCCATGAACTGGATGCTCTCTGCCCTGTTTCACTCAGCCTTGGGCCAGCCGAATATGGACTGAAACCTCCAACAACTCTGAGCTAAATAAACCTTTCCTTCCTTCATTTTGAGTGTCAGGTATTTGTCCCAGCAATGAGTAAAATGTAACTAAGACATTTCCTATTTTCAGCCTCTCAAGCACTGGGATTATAGGTGCATGTGCCCCTATGCCCAATCTCAATTGCTATCTCAGCGCACCCTGGGGGTCCAACTGGCATGGCATTCCAGGGATTGAACCCCGGTTCCTGTGTCTGCATAAGCAGGCACTTTAATCTGCTGAGCTATCTGGTCAGCCCACAACTTTGTTTTTGTACCAGGGATCAAACTCAAAACCTCGCATTTTCCAGGCAGGTCCTTATGCCACTCAGCTATCTCCTTGGTCCTTGAGTAACTATTTTGAAGATAACAATACAGTGCAAAAAAATGAATATAGGAAAAGGAGAGGATACATTTTATTAATCCGATGTGCCATCTATCATAGCCCACTGATCCCAGGAAGGAATCTGTACCCTAATGGAATAGAGCTGGAGAAATGCTCAGGCTCCCTATCTTAGCCTGGGTCAGGGACCTTGGTCTTGCCCCTGAATTGCTCTGATACAAAGTCCACACTCTCTCAAGACAGTGTCAGGACAGGACCTTGGAGCCAAAGGCCACTTTCTGTAGTTCTTTCACCCCAGTAAAAGTTCTGAGTTCTAGAACCCAAGTGAGGATACTTTGGACTGATAGCTGCAGGTGGAGGTGGGGAATGGAGCACTCACCTTCTTAGCCAGAGGTCAAAGAATGTCCCTATCTATATCCTAGAGCCTTTTTCTAGTGAGAGATCTCATTGGCTTTTCAAAGCTATCCATCTTTAGAGCTGGAAAATGAGAATACTTTTGTGGAGGTTGAGGAATTTATTTGGGTCATTGTTGTGCTTTATGTCTATGTGTCCCCTCAAAGCCTTATGCAGTCATGGGGGGCACTTCTGAGTCCGAGATTAATTCATGAGATTAATTCATAATTGAGGCTGGGATCATGGGTTTTAGTACTGCTGGGATTATGGGTACTGCACCCAGCCTGGGGCATATAGCCTGAATGCCACTGTTATGGTTTATGTCTAGTTGTCCCCCCAAAGTCTCATGAAATCATGGGGTGGGGACTTCTAGAGTTTGAGACTTGAGTCATGATCCACTGGGATTATGTGTTTTAGTACTGATGGGACTATGGGTCTGAGTGTTGCTGGGATTACTTGACTCTTGATCCACTGGGATTATGTGTTTTAGTACTGATGGATTTATCGGCCTGAGTACTGCTGGAATTACTTGACTCTTGATCCACTGGGACTATGTGCTTTTAGTGCTGATGGGTTTATCAGTCTGAGTATGGCTGGGATTATTGGTGTGGCCTAAGGTGGATAGGCTGAGGCAGAGAGCCTGAATGTAATATAAAGAGAGACAGAGAGACAGACTCATGCTGTTGCTCTCTGGAGCCCAGGTTGGTCGGTTGCCTCTGTTGAGATTGTTGCTGTTCCACCACCATGAACTGGATGCTCTCTGCCCTGTTCCACTCAGCCTTGGGCCAGCCAAATATGGATTGAAACCTCCAGAAACTGTGAGCTAATTAAACCTTTCCTTCCTTCATTTTCAGTGTCGGGTATTTGTCCCAGCATTGAGTAAATAATAACTAAGACAGTCACTTAGGGGAGAAAGACCTCCTTTCTGTAGCCATTGTTGCTGCTACTCCTCCCTTTTGTTCTTGCTATTTTGCTGTCTTCCACAATTGTGAATTGCTGCCCTCTGCCATGTGCCAGTCTGCCTTGCAACCAGCTGAGTACGTACTGAAACCTCCAGTACCTGTGAGTTTAATAAACCTTTCCTTCCTTCATTTTGGGTGTTGGATATTTGTCGCAGCAGTTAGAGAAGAGTAACTGAGACAGTCATGGAAACCTGAAGAGTTGGCTCTTCTAAGACTTAGAGTCAGGCATATGGGGAGATGAGACAACTGTTTGCTAAGCATGATGCATGAATGCGGAAAGGTTGCTCTCTGGTGGGGCAGACAAAAATTGCAGTAGCAGGGATTCTAGGAAAAATGAAAGCACATTTTAAATTAGATTCCTGTTTCTATGTTTGGAGCCTGCAGGAAGGGATCTTGACTCTCCCCTCCCTGTTATAAGGAAATTGATGCTGAAGGTGACCTGGTCAAGAAGACCTCACTAATTTTCTGGTCCTTCCTTCTCCATTTGTTTTTGAATATAGATGTTATTGTGACTGGAGTCAATTATTTTAACAAAGTCTTCACTGTAAACTATATTATATGTACTTTCAACTATGCCCTATAGGTGGTTTATTAGGAGATGAAGCTTACTGGGATCAGCACTCCCAAGTAAGGAGTAGCTAAAGCAGTTGGTAGGAAAACTGAGCAGATCACAGCTCTTGAAACTCACCTTTTATCTGTGGAGTTGGGTTGGCCGCCTACTGGCTGTGTGATGTTCTCCTCTCCAGCTGTGGGGGCTGGGCCCACCATCAAAAGGTAGTGTCAACCTCCAAGTGAAATTCATTTTCAAACTATAAGGACAAGTTGTATACCTGCTCTTTGTGTCATTTACCTGATACATGCTACATATTTGGTTGTGTTTGATATAGTGCTTGCTTTGCATATCAAATAAAACAAAGATAATCTCTCAGTTCATCAAGAAAACTGGCTATCCCTAAATGGCCAAACTGACTTAGATCAGTTGGCAACTGTTATGGCTTGTGTCTAGTTTTCTCTCCAAAGCCTCATGCACTCATGGGGCAGACTTCTAGAGTTTGTGATTAATTCATGCTCCACTTGGGATTATAGGTCTGAGTACTGCTGGGATTATGGGTGTGAGCACTACACTCAGTATGGGGCAGACAGCCTGAAGGAAACATAAGAAAGACAGACTTGCTCTCTGTAGCCATTGTTGCTGTTACTCCAGCTGAGTATGGACTAAAACCTCCAGTAACTGTGAGCTAAATAAACCTTTCCTTCCTTCATTTTGGGTGTTGGGTATTTGTCCTAGCAATGTGTGAAGAAGAGTAACAGAGACAGTCATGGAAACCTCAAGAGTTGGATCTTTTAAGGCTTGGAGTCAGGCATATATGTGGAGATGAGACAACTGTTTGCTAAGCATGATGCGTGAATGCCCGTCCCTTCATTCCCATTTGTCCATTGAGGTGTGGCTGGAGCCTCCCTGGGTGTGCCTAGACCCGGGGCTTGTGCCTGCAGCCTGCTGTCCTCAGACAGTGGAACAGATGGGAATGGGGAAAGGGTGGAACTGGAGGGTCTTGGAGCAGTGGGATTCTTCCCTGTGGAAGAGGCAGAATGGATGACCCAGATTTCTAATGTCATAGGTGGTGGTGTGGGGGGAGGTAGGGTAAGTAGTTTTGGTTTATGACTACGCGGGCTAGAGCATTTGAGGAGAGGAAGGAGATGGGGATAGAGTTCTAGAAAGCCTAAGTGCAGACAGGGTTTAGGAACTGGTTTGAGCAGCCAAGGCGCAGTGTGTCCTGGCCATCCAGGGGGTGGGAGGGACAGGAGTGGGTCCACCATGGGGCTAGCCCTCGATACGCCTTCGTTCCTTTATTCACTCATTCATCCACGTAGGTTGTATTAAGCACCCACCATCGTGCCAGCACGCGTGTGTGGTAAGAGTGCAGACAGTTCTGCGCACAGATCACAGCCAAGTGGAGACCTGCATCGATCAAATAAGCTTGCAACTTTTTGTAAAACTACGACAGCAGTGGTAGTATGTGAGAAGCTTTTGGACCTAAGAGATGGAGACGGGGTCGGAGATGAGAACTGAGTTTGGACAGGCTTTTCTCTCCCAGGTGCCGTGGTCAGTGGAGGCTGATCCCGTGTGCAAGTGATGGACTGGCGCTTGGAGAAGCTCTGCCTGGGGGGTTCCCGGGCTGGCCCAGCCTTGAGGGGCGGGGCGCTGCCTCCTCCTGGGCGGCGGTAGAGAAGGGCGCTGCGGCGGGGGGCGCTGCCTCCTCCGGGACGGCGGGGGGCGCTGCGGGCCGGGCGGCGGGGGAGGCCCGGGCCGGCGCGGCAAGCGGCTCGGCGGATGGAGAGTCTGGCCGCGGCCGGCGGCGCCGCCTCCTTGTCGGGCCGGGCACGGCGGGCCGGGGCCTTTGTGTGAGCCGGCGGCGGCGATGGTGCTCGGCCCCGCGGAGCCGGGTAAGCGCGGCCGGGCGAGGGTTGCCCCTGGCCGAGTCCGATCCCGGCTGGCCTTTCTGGCGCTCTCGCCGGGCTCCTCTGGCCCGCTGCCCTCGGCCGGCCCCATCCCCCCGCCGCGCGCCCCGGATCGGCCCCGATGACCCCCGCAGCCCCTCGGGGGCCTCCTTTCTGCCTGCAGCCCGCTCGGGTCGCTCGCCCGGGAATGCCCCGAGATGTCCGTGGGGGGAATGGGGCGCTCAGGCCTCCCCAGGGGGAGTGTCCCAGCCAGCTCCACCGCCCAGCCTCGCGGATTCCACCCTGTGGAGGGTCGGGGCGTAGGGGTGTCCTCCTCCAAGTTCCGAATAGCCCCTCTTTCGTCCTCGCTCAGGCTAGCCAGTGTGACTCGCCCACCGTGAATAAGTGGCCACCGGGGTCAGGGAGGTGTCTGGCTGGTACCTAACAATATTGAGAAGATTGCGGGGGTCCAGAAAAAGTTGGGCGTTGTTGGTAGCATCTGGTGAGAGGGCAAAAGGGCTGTGCTGCTCAGGGCGAGTCCTGAGACAGAACAAGCTTACAAGCGTAGAGAAGGGAAAACCTGGTATTGAATTAGACTGTGGGAGTCTTGGCTGATTGGATGTCTTTCTCAAGGTGTTGAGTAAATGTTAGTGTCGCGTGAGTGCAAGCCCAATACCCAAAAAGGGTGGTAAAAGGGAATAAAGCATGCTCAAGTAACATTTACTACAGTTGCGGTCTACTTTGCTTTTACTTTCTTAGTTCTGAGTGAACTTCATCCACAGAATGTTAATATTGTTCTGCATTATAGTAAGTGGGTCAGCGTAGGCATTTATCGGTAATAGGGAGAGATGGCAATTCAAGAGTGTGAGATTTAGAGACAGAAAACACAGCAGTTACAAAACTAAAAGATGGTGCCCCCATAACTGTTCCTCAATACCTTGTGGAGCTTTGATAGTTTTGTTGACGTCGTATGTATGGCATTTGGTGTCCTGAAGGAAGAGAATATACTCACTGAGATAAGAAAGTATGTGCTTAAAAGGGCGTTAAGATATGAAAAGTTTGAGCCACTTGTGTTGATAATGAAATACAGGATTGTGTTCGAGGGAATGCTTTCTAATTAGCTATAAGGCACTAGCTTGAGGCGCACGTCCTTTTACTGACTTTTAAATCAAGCAAGTTAGGTTTTTCACTGATTTCTCTGGGGTTGGGTATATGCAGGAGACAGGTTATTGTCTTGTGTTGTTGCAGTGCTTGCCCCAGCAGAATATGTGTGCCCTCAGAATGGGGTATTTTTTTCTCCAGAGCCTTTCCTGCAGATTTGTTTGGCTTTCCATCTTTTTCTTTTGCTATTCACAGATTAACCGTGCTGCTAAGGAGACAACTTTGTAGGAGCTGCTAAGATGGGCATGAGGATCAAACTTCAAAGCACCAACCATCCCAACAATCTGTTGAAGGAACTCAACAAGTGTCGGCTCTCGGAGACCATGTGCGATGTCACCATTGTGGTGGGGAGCCGTTCCTTCCCAGCCCACAAGGCTGTGCTGGCCTGTGCAGCTGGCTACTTCCAGAACCTCTTTCTAAATACTGGGCTTGATGCTGCCAGGACCTATGTGGTGGACTTCATCACCCCTGCCAACTTTGAGAAGATTCTGAGCTTTGTCTACACATCAGAGCTCTTCACAGACCTGATCAATGTTGGGGTCATCTATGAGGTGGCTGAACGTCTGGGTATGGAAGACCTTCTCCAGGCCTGCCACGCTACCTTTCCAGACTTGGAAAGCACAACTGTGGCCAAACCTCTGACCAGCACCAGTGAGAGCCAGTCTAGTACTCTGAGTTGTCCCTCAGCAGATTCTGCCCATGCCCTTGGAGAACTCCGGAGCAATGGGGAACATTTTGGTCCTGATAGAAATTATGTGTTGCCAGTTGATGCTGGAGGAAGTTACAAGGAGGAAGAGAGAAATGTTGCCAGTGACACTAATCACAGCCTGCCTCTACCACAGCCACCATTGCCACCAAAGACAGAAGACCGTGATACCCCAGCTCCTTTCATATCTCTTACTAGTATGGCTTCCCAGCCAGTCCTAGGCACTCTCAGCACAGGTGTCAGGACCAGTACCAGCTCTTGCCAGCCCTACAAAGTGCAAAGCAATGGAGATTTCAGTAAAAACAGCTTCTTCTCTCCTGACAATGCAATTGATATCACCACAGGGACCAATTCCTGTCTAAGCAATAGTGACCACTCCAAAGAGCCAGGCTTTGGGCAGATGGATGAGCTGCAGCTGGAGGACCTGGGGGATGATGATTTGCAGTTTGAAGACCCCACTGAGGAGATCGGGACAGTGGAGGAGGTGATTGAGCTGAGTGATGACAGTGAGGATGAGCTGACCTTTGGAGAGAATGACAGCCGGGAGAATAAGGCTATGCTTTGCCAGGTATGCAAGAAAGTGCTAGAACCTAACATTCAACTGATCCGACAGCATGCTAGGGACCATGTAGACCTGCTGACAGGTAACTGCAAGGTCTGTGAAACCCACTTCCAGGATCGAAACTCTCGGGTGACCCATGTCCTCTCCCACATTGGCATTTTTCTGTTTTCCTGTGACATGTGTGAAACAAAGTTCTTTACCCAGTGGCAGCTAACTCTTCATCGACGAGATGGAATATTTGAGAACAACATTATTGTTCACCCTAACGAGCCCCTGCCTGGAAAGCTGGCTCTCTTTTCAGGGGCAGCCTCCCCAGAGTTGAAATGTGCTGCCTGTGGGAAAGCATTGGCCAAAGATTTTCATGTGGTCCGAGGCCACATTCTCGATCATCTGAACTTGAAGGGGCAGGCCTGTAGCATCTGTGACCAGCGCCACCTCAACCTTTGCAGCCTCATGTGGCACACGCTGTCCCACTTAGGCATTTCAGTTTTCTCCTGCTCTGTTTGTGCCAGCAGCTTTGTGGAGTGGCACCTCCTGGAGAAGCACTTGGCTGTGCACCAAAGCCTAGAAGATGCCCTCTTCCACTGCCACTTGTGCAGCCAGAGCTTCAGGTCAGAGGCCGCCTATCGCTACCATGTCAGCCAGCACAAGTGCAACAGTGGCCTTGAGGTGCGGTCTGGCTTGGGGCTGCAGCACTCAGCCCTCCAGAAGCGGAAGCTGCCAGCAGAGGAGCTTCTGAGTGAGGAGCTGGCTCTGCAGGGCCAAGCTGGGAACAGCAAATACAACTGCAAGGTCTGTGGCAAAAGGTTTGCCCACACAAGTGAATTTAATTACCACCGGCGGATCCACACAGGTGAGAAGCCGTACCAGTGTAAGGTGTGCCACAAGTTCTTCCGAGGCCGCTCGACTATCAAGTGCCACCTCAAGACCCACTCAGGTGCACTCATGTACCGCTGCACAGTCTGTGGCCACTACAGTTCCACTCTTAACCTCATGAGCAAACATGTGGGTGTGCACAAAGGCAGCCTCCCACCTGACTTCACCATTGAGCAGACCTTCATGTACATTATCCATTCCAAAGAGGCTGAAAAGAACCCAGACAGCTGACTGGGTCCCAGCAGAGCCAGGGGACTTCCTGGGTGGCAGCCAGGACAGTGGTTTTTCTGATGGCTGTTGGTCTCTTCCCAGTTGAAGCTACAGTTTTTGCCTTGCTAGAATTCTGTTCCGTGTTGTTTTTAGAAGAAGTACATAGCACATAAGCTGTTACTGTTTTTGAGAATGCAATAGCTCTGTTGCATTTACCTCCATACCTGTTCTGGCCCAGGAAGGGCTGTGTTTTTGATTCTTTTGAGGCTGCTTTGGGGTCTAGTCAAGCAGTTATGTCAGCTAGATTCCCTTCCAGCTTCTCTAGTTTTAGTTTACTGATAGGTTTTATGCTGCTAAGAATCCAACCAACAGCCTCAGAGGATAAAGGAGATGAAGAGAAGTCTTCACTGTGGGTAGACTTTCATCTGGGACAACCAGCTGTGAGAAGGACTTGGGGCAAGTGGTCATTCGTAAAGGACTGGTCAGCAGAGCCACTCACCTCAGTTCTAGTGCCAGCCTTTAGTAGGGAAAAGGTGTTAGGGATAGAGGAGCCTGCTTTCTCTGTGGCCCTAATCTGATTGGCAGTACAAATCTTTTGGCAGCAAAGCTTTCTATTTAGGTCACAAAGCTTTGGGATGAGACCTTGCCAGAAGATGGGGTTAGTCCTGCAGTGCTGCCAAATGTGGCAACCTGGATGCGTAGGAGAAGAGACTCCTCTTTTCTCCTCATATCCAAAGAATTTTGTGGAATGATGGCCCAGGACATCAAGACTTCCCTGTTAGGCAGAGTGGACAGAAAGCCACTTGGATATAATCATTTGTCATTTTGGCTGCCTCCAGCGACCTTGAGTTTCCTAGTGGAAAATAGCAGATGTCTCTGACAGCAGCAGTCTTGCCTTAATTTATATCAGGTCTCCCACCCAAGAGGGTTCAGCCTGTAACGTAGATGAGAGAACCCAGGAGGTGGAGTGTTGGACTGTGAGCCCTTCAGGGTTAAAGGGACCTGAGTAATTGGTGGTGTGTAGCAGGTTGTGCATCTTGTCTGTCCCAGTTAGGTAATTTGTTTGCTTTGTGTTAGCAGTGCTGAAGCTTTGACAGCTCTCCTTCGACCTGCTGTAATTGATCCTGTGTCATGGCATCACCTTCAGGGGGCGCTGTTGGATGACAGCTGGTTCAGGCCCTCCTTAGGCAGCCCAGTTCTTGTAGCTGTTTGGTTCCAATCTTAGTTGTTTTATAAAGAGGTCGTGCCCAAAGAAGTTTGGAGGGAGAGGGCCCTCAATCTTGTATTCTCACGTGGCAGCACCTCAGTAGCTCATACTACCTCACCCTGCTTAGGCGAGCTCTGGGAGTTCCTAGCTGCAGCCTGACTCTGCCCTTGGTGGGACTAAGCAACATTCCAGGTTGTTTCACAAGAAGTAGTTTAACCCACAAAGCCTTTTTGGACATTAATATTTATTTATTGTTTTGTTTTTGTATGCGTATTACCCAGCATCTCTTGGGTAAGAGACTTCAGGAAAATTAAGTTCTCCCAAGCAAGTAGCCATATACCAGTGGACTGTCTTGGCCAGAGATTTGGGGAATAGTGATGTAATTAGGGGGAGACCACATCAAGCCTTTAAACACGCCTTTTACATTTTCTTCCTGTAGGCAGTGGATGTAAGTTCTAGAAAGTTGGGGCCCAGTTAAATTCCCAGACCTCTCATCTTCCTTCTGTCCTGTGATGGAGTAGATTAGGGACTGGGTTGAGGGGATCAAGTCAGGTCTCATGAAGGAACTTTTTGTACACTTCGTTGTCCTTTCTAAATGTAGCTGGACTCCTGTCCTTGTTTTTCCTAAGACAAACAGGTGAACCACTGCTCCATCCCTGTTGGGCCTGCTGTTTCTCTTTCTGGCCCTGGGTTGAACAAACCTTGGAGCATGGGGCTCTCTGGGCTTTCTAGTCCCCACCAGGTGATAGGATTGTGTGATGGCCAGTTAAAGGCCCGCCTTTCATCATCTAAACCTGACTTAGAATATCTCATGGTGAAAACAATGCAGAGACTTTTTACGCTGGCCACTAGGAACTTAAGAAGGAAACTATAATACTTAAGTAGTTAAGTATCTGCTATTCTTCTCAAACATGAAGGATCCTCTGAGACTTGATGAGGACTGAGTTTTTTTGTTTTTTTTTTAGGACTGAGTTTTGAATGGTTGCTATGAGAGAGGTGGTACTTCCTAGAACCCTGTCAGGTAGCTGAGAATGGATAAATATGTGGGAGAAACCTTTTTCCTTAGTAGAGGGCATCACAGATGCTGGGTGATTTGTATACGTAACCTGAAACTGTGAAGTTTTTCCCTTTTTTTCAGTAAACCAAAAAGCAGATCCTTGTAATTTTGCCCTTGAGGCACTAAAAACAAAAACAAAAACAAAAAAACCCCCCTGCTCCCTCCTGATTTCCCTGAGCAGAAATGATTGATCAGGGAGGCCCAGTTGATTCCAGTCAGACATGTAGCAAGCAGGAGTAGTAGCTTGTGAGGCGCTGTGATCAAATCTTATCCCTCTGGGCTTCTCTCACATTCATACATGAACTTCCTATCCATATGAGGTCATGTTTGCTTCCTCTGCCTCTAGCTTACTCTTTCCTGGGTTGTTTTACTTGAAACGCTGTTTTGTGGCAAAGGGCACTCTAGGATACCTGGTGAAGGTATTCACTGTGTTGGTATTCATTGGATTCTGTTGCTGTCTAGTACTGCCCTCTGCTGTATTACTCTGAAGTTCTGTTTGACCCTTGAATGTTGTTTCTTCTCCTTTTTCTTGCTCAGTACTCAGGACCAGCTTCATAATTCACACAGCCCTCTTCTTCACAGATTGTTAGGATTTTTAAGATGGTTGTTATAGAATGTTAAACCAAATGTGGGGCCATTCCCAACTTGTTTCCTAAGGGGAAACAGCAATACTTAAATGGAATGCCGGGAAAACCATAGAGGGTACTTGTGGCCAGGAGAGGGGATCAGGGTCCTGCACTCCAGTGACCCCTGATGGTCTGTGGGTGCCTCAACACCCATGGGAGTTCTGAACCCTAATATTTGATACTAAATCTAAATATTTAGTCCTATGATTGAATGGCTAGTTGGGAAAAAAAGAGGTGGGGTGGGGATTGGATCCAGGTGACCCTAAGAACCAGGAAATGGATAAAGTTCTTTTTTGTTTCTCTTTTGACCCATCAGCCCCACTTTCTTGTCAGACTAACCTTTGGGTTTAGATATTGTTTTCCACAGTTAGGTTTTTACTACTGATAAATTTTCTTGCCTCTTGATGTGTCCTATTCCCCAGATCCCACACCACTTGACTTTGAAAATGAATTTAAATCCTTTATAGCTGGACACTGGTTTTGTTGGCATGGGAGTGGGCTGTGTGGACAGTCTGGGCCTGTTTGGGGGTCCCTATGTGTCCATAATCCTAAATCCTGCATCAAATGAGTCAGGAAGTGGGTGCTCACCGCATTAGTTTCAGTGTGATTATGTATCATACGCTTAACATCAGAATGAAAATGAAACTTAATTTTGATGTTTCTTTAACATTCTTTTGTCCAATCCACCTATCCTCCCCCCTACCTCTAATAATTGAAATCTCTTATGAAATGGAGAAGAGGTGTTGATGTCTAACTCCTTCCATTAAATTAATAAGTACTGACCTCCTAATATTTAAGTGTTTACTATCTATTGCTGTAAAGTTTTGTACATTTTGTAAGCTTTTTTCCCAAATAGTAGATGTCTAAAATCGTTGTACATCTGATTCTTTTATATTCCATTGTTCAGCACAAAGTGTGGTTTTTATTTAGAATAATAAAAAAAAAAAAAGAAATTTGGAATGGGTGTTCTTTTCCTGTGTACTGTGAACATGCTCCTATCTCAAGTTCCAGCTATCGCAGCTCATCACCCTTTCAGTAGCGCATGGTTCCACAGATGCCGGGATTCTTTCATGTAGCACATTTTCCTTTCCTATAGTTGGAATTTCCCAAGATTAGCTGTTGACTTGTTTTAGCGGAAAATTAAGTAAAAGATTCAACATTTTCAGGTGCACATCCCTGAAGGCATCTGCCGTCAGCCCAGACTGCTGTGGTCCTCTGCAGACAACCACTTGAACCGGTATTACTATGTAAGGGTCTTGGCCAGACACACTGACTTGCTATTGCTCTTAATTCATGGTGCAGCAGTGTGTCTTCCATTGGAGAGTTGCAGATGGAAAGTGGGGAGGGGAAAGGAGGATTCGAACAGGGAAGAGGTGGAAGTCTGATCTAATTGCAAGAGGTTGGTACTAAAATGCTTCCACAGAGGAAGCAAACCTCGAGCAGATATGGAGCGATGTGGTTTGTTTGGTCCCAGGGCACGTGGGGACCAGCTCAGGACCAGCTTTTGTCAATGCTCAGTAAGTGAAGAGCAGAACAGCTTTGTAGAAGTTAGTACAACCACTTCCCACTCTTCCCTTCCATGGGTGGAGGGGCCCTAAGGAAGTATTCATACTGCTAGGATGATAACTGGTTGTGGAAATGAGACATGGAGCCTAGTCAGAGGAGGCAGTCATATGAGCATCTGATCTTGGGTTGCTTTTTTTAAGTGGGAACAGTTTTAATGTGGTTTCTACGTCATTAGGTTAAACTGTTATTGTAAGTTCCGAGTCACACCCTAGGCTGCTGTTTCAGAAAGCCTTCAGCTCTGCACCACCAAGCAGCTGTTATAGTTTAAGACCTTTTCAAGTTTGGGTCTAGTGAGCAGTGGATGGCAGATATGGTTTCCCTCTGTACTGCTGACAAGCCTGGGCGTGCGCACCATTGGGGCATGTGTTTAAATGTTGCCAGAGAGCACAGGAGCAGAGGAAATGCTGTCTGGGAAATGAGCTGTTATTCCAAGTTAAACATTCCAGGCACACTCTGCTCTTGAGCAGGACTGGGGAGACAGTCAAGAGATCTGTGATTTCAGGACCAGTTCACACTCTCCACAAAGAGGAGGCTAAGAATGTGGACTTGAAAGGTGGAAACTAGGACCTATTCTTAGGCTTTCACATCAGCTTCTCATGTTTATGGTCTTAATTTCCTAAACTGATAAATGAGACTTCCAGAAGACCTACTGTTAATTGGAGGGACATCTTTATCTATAGAACAAGTGTTAGTTAATGTAAGTCACTGGATAGGAAAATAATGAAGATATGGACCAGGAAGAAGTGACTGGGTCCAGAGCTCTGCCCTATGACAAAGCAGGGAAATTTCCACTTGGGCCTTCCCCAACCTGTGCAAGGGCTAAAGGATGCGACAACTGCCAGCACCTGCTGCTGGTGTTCTCCAGACCCATTCCCAAACAGATGTCCTCTTTTCCTGTAATCTGGAGGGAAAGGGAGAGATAGGGAGCTCTGTGTCTCCCTTGGAGCAGTGGTGGCAAATGTGTGGCGCACTGTGCCATGCCGACTGTTCGTTATCACTGAAAACTCAGAAAGGTTCCCCATCACTGTCCTAGGAGACAGTGTCTCAGACCAAAGCTGGGAGGTTTACTGCGAGGAGCGTGGGCTCTGAGTGCCTGTGCTGTGGGGCAGGAAAGCCAGGATGGACAAAGGGGAGGGGAGGATATCAGCAAGGAAATGGAGCTGTGTTTCCTGAGTGGTCAAGGGTGGAGAGACCATCCTGCTGACCCAGCTGCAGGGTGCCTGTCTCTGACCAGCTTCACCCCACCCTTGCTTCCCCACCGGCCTCTGCTTATCATGGCACTGAGGATGCACAGCTAGGGAACGTCCTGCTGAGGCCTCCTGGTTCCTTGGCCTCTGGCCTCTTGTCCTCACAACTTGCGCAGTGAGCTGGAAGATCAACAAGCGCACAAAGAAAAGGAAAGTTTTGTGAGGTTCCTGTGGAGCTCGTTTTTTCCGGTCAGAGTGATTTATGAGATGAGCATGTCTAGCTTTCTTTGCAGAACATCTCTGTAGCCTCAGCTCCTTTTCAAAACCCAGCTGTAGTGGAGAGTTCTCAGAGATCTAGAGCCATGGCTGTCTGTCTTATTTATTTCACTTTTGTGGGCACACACACACATATGTGGCTCCTTTAGACACAAGGACTGAGACAAACAGTGCAACACCAAGAAAGGACTTATTCTTTATCCCTCCTCACCCCCTCTGCCTCTCCCCACTACAGTATTTTAAAATATACTCAAAATTGGCCTTGAATACTCTCATCTTCTTCCCCATTCCTCTACCCCTTCCCTCAATCTCTCATCTTCCCCTCCATCCTTTTATTTTTACCACTGGAGGAGCCTAGAATCTGCCTCACCTGGCTATGACATTGCAGAGTGAAGACGAGGTATTTTGAGGCCAAGAGGGTGCTGGAATATCAGGCATGGGTGGCAGTGGGGCCCGCTGCAGTGGGTAGGCTGCCCTCTTTGGTGATGATGATGGAGTGCTGTGTGGATGAGGTGGAAGAGGAAGCCCGGGCACCTGCCCTGGCCTGATCCTTTGGAAGGTAATGGACCACAGCACTCCGCAGCCGACCACGGAAGCTTGGGCTGAGAAAGTTGTAAAGAATGGGGTTGGCGACACAATGCAGCATGGAGAAACAGTTGATGATGTCATTGAAGAAGTAGAACAGGTGGGCCTGGTAGCAGTGGAGGGAGATAAGGGTCTCATGCAGGCTGAGGAGCAGCAGAGTCATATGGTAGGGCACCCAGCAGATGACAAACACAGCTATGTAGGCACACACCAGTCGGCAGTGGCGCCAGCCCTCAGGCCGTCCTTGCTTCTGCAGCTGGCAGACTGTCAGCACATTGAAGACCACAATGAGAGGGAAGGGCAGCAGAAAGCCGAGTACGGTAGTGGATAGGGACACGGCCAGGGCCCATGTGCTGTACATTTCAAAAGGTGCCAAGAAAAGGCACATGGGCCCAATCTCTTCCACCAACTGGATGTGGACCACCTCAGGCAGTGGGATGATGACTGAGACAACCCAGACACCTGCACACACAGCCCGCCGCACTCGCTGCTGGTTGTGCTGCCAGTAAGGAGAAGTGCTGGTGAGTGTGATGTAGCGGTCGATACTGAGGCACACCAGGAAGAAAATGCTGCTGTACATGTTGGCAAAGTAGAAGTAATGGGTGAAACGGCAGGAGAAGCCACCCCAGAGCCAGGTGTAGTCTAGTGTGACCTCCAGCATCCACACAGGCAGGGACAGGATGACGCCTAGGTCTGCTATGGCCATGTTGAAGACATAGAGGTTCAGCAGCCCCATTCTGCCTGAGTGGCGCCAGTTGACACAGATCACAAGGAGGTTCTCCACCAGCCCAACCACAAAGATGACCAGGTAGAGGACAAAGAGGACCACGCGCTTGGTGTCTTCACTGAGCTCTATGTGGCACTCAGACAAAGTGTGGTTGAAGAAATAGAGCAGCTCTGTCAAATTGTGGATTTCTCTAAAGTAATCATCAGGCAGCACATTGGGCTCCTTCGAGGGGTCGGGCTCCAAGCTGGATTTGACCGACATGAGGACAAGCAAAGGCCTATTGGGAAGAAGAGGGGTTTGGAAGAGAAAGGAGACCTCGAAAGCAGTCTTATGCTTCCCAGTCAGAAGGCACAGCAGCTTGGGGGCTTAGGGCCTGAAAAGGCAAGAAAGCAATGTTTAGCACTTGAGCGGTGACTTGCCCCCTTTGGATCAAGAGCAGAGACACTTTGTTTAAGGAATTTTAGGACTGTTTGTGCCCAAGAAGGGTTTTTCCTTGCTAGCCCAGCTGGCCCCTCTGCTCCAGGTGGCTTCTAATCTTTTCCTCTCCCAGCACTTCAATTCCTAGCACTTTGGCATATGTTTTCACTAGAGGCATCCTGTCTTACTATGTGGATGATAGGTGGGGACCTCCGCCCAGTACACCTTTGCTAAACATTTATCTCCCATTCTGTCTCTTCCCTGGGAGACAGAGACACTCACCTGAATTTCTCTCTGGAACACCTCTGTCCTGGAGGTCTTGCAGGTCTGGGTTGTTAGTGAGCTGCTAGGAGGCTGGTGGGACAGTGGCTATGGGGCTGGCTTTGCTGTTGGCTTCAGGGCTGCCCTTTCTCTGGAAGTAGCTATCATTGGCTGCAGCTCTTTGGGAGGATTTTCTTTTTTCCTGCATTCACCCAATCCAGTTTGAGGGGATGTCCCAGCCACAGATCCAGGAATGGTGCAAGCATTAAAGCCCAGACTCTTCTTTGCTCACTAGCTGTGTGACTTGGCCTCTTGAAGCCTTAGTTCTTCCCTCTGCAAAATAGAGACAGTAGTGGGTATGAAAAGGGATGACAGTGTGAGATTTAAATGAGCCATCAAGGTAAAGTGCTAATCACCAGCAGACTGGTGACAAACATCTTTCATAAAGGCACACTTCCCTCTCTCTGAGGCAGCTCACAGCTCCATTCTCCTACCTGTCTTAATTATTGCTCATTAGAACTGGGGTGATAGCAGCTAAAACAGATCTGAAAGTCAGCCTGGCTGTAATGATTCTGGTGACCCTACTGGCTGTCATTCACTCCTGCAGGTTCCCCTTACCCCCACAGAGTTTTCCAACTCCCTGCCTACTTCATTTTGGGATTGGAGCTGAGGCTCTGGGAAGAGAGAAAAGATAAAATGTGTGTGTGTGTGTGTGTGTGTGTGTGTGTGTATATGTGTGTATGTGTGTGTGTGTGTGTGTGTGTGTGTGTGCTGGACGTGAGCTTGGGAGAGTACTGGATGGGCAGGGAGCAAAGATACACCTTCTTTCCCCAGACTGTGGCCCCTGGGGGGAGTGTGTGGTGTGTAGCTGGGGTGGAGATAAGGAATGGAGTTGGGAAGAGACTGGACTTGCTGCCTTTTCTTGCTCTCTAAGCAAGGGTAAAGGGCTCTGGGCCAGAGACTTGTGTTCATGAGGCTCTGTGATGTCAGTGGGACTGCCTGCTTCTTAGCACATTTTCACTTCATTTGTCTGTATTGATTCCCGAGACACCACTGTATGTGTGAGGGAGGGCATCTTTATCCTCTTTGGGGTCCAGAGAAGCATATGGCAGACCCACCTGGACCTGGGTCCTGTTTTGTGTGCTGTAGGACTAAGTGTTCATTGGCTAGTGGGGATGAAAGGAAAGTTTAATTGAAGGAGAAAGGCTCACAACCTAAAACCAGCCACATGAAAGCATACAGTTCAGTGGCATATGGCACGTTTTCATTGTTATGCTGTCCCCACCTCAGCCAAATATCTATTAGGAAACTAGACCCATTAAGTGGCCACTTCCTATGCTGTTTCTCTCTCTCTGCAGCCCCTGGAAACCACAATTCTTTTTTATCTTTATTTTTTAAGTGGTGGAAGGGTATTTACAGAACCCCTCATCCTTAGTTCTTTCTTCTGCCTGGTTTTTTGGTTTCACGGAGACTCCAAGTCTGGTCGGGAGTAAGGAGACCCACTTTGTGGCCAGCAGTGGTGTTTCCATAGATGGTGGAGGTTTTTCCAGTGTGCTGATGGTTTGTGCGCCTAAAGGATGCTCCACAGAGTCCATGGCCACATCCTACACTGATGTCCAGCAGTTCCGCTACACCTTATCACTTGTTGTAAGCATGGCCAGGCCCCAGGATGGGTTTGTCAATTTGGCCATCTCTAGTCACCACACCAACCAGAGATGGTTGACAGAGATGAGCTTCACAGAGCAAAGGATAGCTTCACACCTCTCATCTTGATCATCTTGGTCATGGGATTGTAGAAAATGATGGTGACATTGTTCTTGGAGGTTTAATGTAGCAAGCCCTGTCTCGCTGGGTTCTCCAGGCAGCATACTTCGGTAGCCTCAGGCTGGATACCCACCGAGAGGATATTACTAATGTATTGCTAGTTGGGCCTCCTTGTTGCAGTACACTAACTAGCCCATGTGGATGCCCTCAGTGTCCAAGAAAAGCTCCCCTTGCTTCTTAAACCTGTTATCTTCCGTGAGCCATGCAGTTCTGGAATATCTAGGGTGAGACGTGTGATGACCTTGTGACATTTCCTGTGCCCAAGGAACACAGCACTGCACCCTTCCTCTGTCCACAGATTGCATAGCCAGTGGCAGAGAGTCTAGTTTTGAGTGTGGCCGAGAGAGCTGGTAGCCACCAGTCTGCTTTCTGTCTACGTGGTTACAGTTAGTTTGGATATTTGCTAAACATAGAATCATAGAACAGGTGACTTTTTGTGTCTGTTTTTTTGTTGTTATTGTTTTGTATATTTTCAAACTTTATCCACATCATAGCATATGTACCTCCTTCCATTTCATGGTTGAGTAGTATTGTGCTGTATGCGCCTACCATATTTTGTTTAGACACTCAAAGAACGGATTTAAAAATTCTGCTAATTAAGTTTTTATTATGGCGAAATACACATAACAGTTTCTACTTTCACCATTTTTAAGTATAAAGTTCAGTGGTTTTATGTGGGTTTACATCGTTGTACCACCGTCCATCTCCACAGAAAGAGACAGTTTTTATTTTGCAGGTCTCTGTGCTTATCAGAGCACTCCTACACCCAAAAATCTGCCACACGCTATGCTCATATGAAGAGTGGTTTACTTCGATTTTTCAGATAGACCCGGCTGTCTCTTTTTCTCCCTGATCTTAGTTTTTAGCCTATCAATATTTTTTTTTAGTAAGGAGCCTTCTGAGCCTTTTGCTTCCCTCTCTGTGCCTTGAGGCCACGCGGAAGGAGCTTCTGCTAGGCCAAGCTGCCTCCCTGAATGCTCTTCATCCTGGCCTCTGTTCTCTCCATGTGGACCCCACTCGCGGCCATTTCCACTCCTCTCAAGACTGTGTTATTGTGACTTTTGTCTCCCGGCTCTCTGGATTTTCCCTTCCGTATGTGGATATCACCCTGCAGCTCCCCTTTGCCTAGTCCAGCCCCCGCCTCTGCTTGGCACCAGCGCACATTTGCAGTGGTGAGCAAGTCATGGTGGCTCCTTCCGACACAGACTCAGAGGGAAAGCTGCTCCTTCAGGAAGAAATAAGTGAGAACTCTGCAGTTTTTGTATGAATTTTGGGGGACTGGGTAGCTGAAATGAGAGAGCCTGGGAGGAAGGGAAAGAGGGAGGGGCATGAGGCCAGGTTCCTTGCCAAACTGGGAGGCGGTGGTGGCGGTTGTGGTGCGACTTTGCTCTAAGCGGCAGAAGCAGCAGCCTTGGAACAATTCCTGGAAATTTGTTCTTTTTCCCTCCCACCCCTCCCCCCCCCCAAAAAAAAGTAAAAGTGTAGACAAGACATTGTGACCAACAACTAGAGAGGAAGGAAGGTTCCAGGGAGGAGGTATGGAGAGGCATGAAGACAGACCACTTCCCAGGGCTCAAGGGAGGCACAGCTGTGCTTGGGCCCTGGAGAGAGGGCGGCAGGTTATCCCAAGAACTCCCAGGCTTGCCTGGCCTGTGTGGCAGGGGCAGTGGGACGGTGGAACGGTCAGTCTGAGAACTTGGGCAGTGACTGTGCTACAGTCTCCAGCACAAGCATCCAAAAGATCACCGAGGGGAGAAGCCCAGTCTGGCTGCGGTGGTGACCTTGCCCTCCTTCTATCAGACATGCAGCCTGTCCGCTCAGCACACTCACCCCTCAGGAGACACAGGGGAGTTAGTGCTAGCTTGAAGATTGCACCTGACCCTGACATCTTGTCCCATTATTGAGCAGCTGTGCGACTTGGGTTAGTCAGTTAACCTTTCCGAGTCTCAGTTTATGTAAAGTGGGGATAATAGTGCTTTCCTCACAGAGATACATGAGATAATATATGTAAGGCACTTGTCGTGATAATGCCCTTCTGCTTGTGGGTACAGAAGAAGAGCGCTCCTTTAGTGGAATTAACATTGAGATATCGCTCTCTGTTCCCACCAGCAGCAGCCACGTTTTCCTGAGTTGGCCCAAAATCAACTTCCTCATTTACTTAGTTGCATGGAGTTATGCTTCCTGTGTAGAAGGATGGAGATACTCCCAAATGTCACAATCATTTATCACAAAAGAGATATATTAATATTAACAGCCAACATTTATTGAATAGTTATCATTTGTTGAACACTATTATATGAAGTTGTACTTGTATTATGTAATTTAATGTTCATAACAATTTATGAAGTATTATTATAGATGAGAAAACCAAGGCACAAAGAAGTAAAAACATATTGTCAAGGCCGCACTGCTAGAAGTTAATAAACCTTTTCAGGATTCCTTGCATCTAAGATGCCATCTCCAGGCAAGGTATTATATAGGTAAAATTTGGTCTGTTAATCATATGCCTTGTTATTGAGCCATTAGTTGTCAAAGCAGTAATTTATTTATTTATTTATTTATTTATTTATTTATTTATTTGGTTCAGGGTCTACCTAGGCAGCTTGGACTCCTCGTGACTCTCCTATCTCAGCTTCCTCAGCTTTGGGATTACAGATGTGGGCCACTGCTTCCAGTTCCAGGGCCTATGCAGCATGCCAGACTAGGGATTGAATGAGGGTCTTTGTGCTTGCCAGGCAGGTGCTTAGACAGCCAAACTATCTCCACAAAGCAATTTGTTATGTCTAAAAGTTTAGAATGTCTATCCTCAAAGAGCTTCTTATTGACAGGAACTAGGACGAAAAAGAAGAGCTGAGCATCTGCTTCTGGAGGTGACTCCAGAGTGGGAATTCTGGGAAATATCTGGGCCAAGGGAGAGAGCATCTACTTCATGGGCCTGGAGGGTGGGAGGGTCTGGGGAGAAGTTGGAGAATGGGTAGGTGAATTATGTTTGCTTCCCACTCGAATCCTTCCACAAGATGAAGGACAACTGTTTACTTACCGTCTGATTTCTTCTGTGGGGGAGGGTTTGTAACAAGAATCTAAGGAAGGGGAAGCTTGGAAGCACTGATAAGAGAGTGAAAGGGCCCAGGACGGCTCCCTCCCCCGACGTCAACCCTACCCAGAACCTCTCCAGCATGCTCTACTTTGCTCTCCTCCCTTCAGCTTCCCATTCATTCTTCTAGCTCCTGTTTCTTCTTCCCTTAGATTCCAGTTTTATGAGCTCCACAACTCTCGCTGGCCGTCAGGAGGTGTGGTGACCCTCACTTCCAAGATCCAGAATTTTTCCATTTCTGCTAACCATTGTTGAGCACCTAATTGGATGCTGGACAGAAATTCCCTGTGAATTCTCCAGCGCTTTCTGAGACTCTGACTTAAGTTTTCATCATTTTGTAGAGACAGTTTTAGGATGCCCAGAAGTTGGAGTTGAGAGGACTTGCCAAAATTGTCTTAATTTTTCTCCTTTATTATAAAGGTGAGGAAAACGGAGTGCTTAGAGAGTCTCATATTGTTAGACAACGTAAGAAGATAGGTTAAAATGGAAAGCAAAGCCATATATTGCAAAGCCCTCTGTCTCAACACTCACTAGATGCTGGGTGCTGACAGTAACGCCCTAAAATTGGTATAAGTCACTCTCTGATCTCAATGAGCCCTGAAGTTCCAGTGTTCAGCACACTTGAGGGACACCCATGTTGCCTTATTTAAACAAAACCATTGCTTCAGGCTTAAAATAGAGCTCCTAGATTTCTGCTGTTTTTCTTAAAAAAAAAAAAAGAAAAAACCAGACATTGTTGACCCATTTTGTAGTTTGGAGGCTTGATGTTTGAGAGGTATGGGCCCATCTCCAGAGGGACAGGGAAATGGACCAGTAGGATCCAATTCTGCTAGCGCCTCCTGGTGGTCACAGACTAGGGCAGTGGTGGTGAACCTTTTAGAGATTGCTCTGACTACAAACCCAAAATCCCCTTATTTATTGCAAAGTACCAACACTACAATTAAGCCTGAATATTAAGGTTTTAGTGTCAAAGACCCCCAAAAAACAAACAACAACAACAAACCCTGACACCAAATCTCACATATTAAAAGAAAAACACAATGACAGTGCTTTCAATGATATACACAACCTGCTGTGACATCAGTGCTGTAGGTTCACCACCGCTGGACTAGGAGGAGCATAGCGGGCCTCTCCTTGGGGCTGTAACTTAAAGGCCTGGCCTAGTGTGAGGAGAACCTCAAGGACAAGCAGTCTGATGTACTTGGGCCTCATTGTCCCCTCAGAAGCTCAGCATACCCCACCTCTTCCCAGGCCTCTTTTCTTGGGGAGGGATCCAGGACTAGCTGGGTGGATCTGGGGCCTAATCTTGGCATGTGCATGGATGCCACGAAGAAAATTCTCTGTTCTTCCCTTTGTAATGTTGGCCTGTCGAAGAGCAAGTCAGTGAGTCTCATGGTTCCTCCCAGATCTTTGATTCCTGGCAGGCTGAGTTTTATGTGTAGATTTTTGATTTCTCTCTCTCTCTCTCTTTCTCTCTCTCTCTCTCTCTCTCTCTCTCTCTCTCTCTCTCTCTCTCTCTCCCCCTCTGACAGGTATTCCAAGCATAGTTTTAGTGTTACATACTGCTCTCATCAGTGTCAAAAAACTTTTGAGGTTTCTTAGGACCACTGTCTAATTCATCCTGTGCGTACAAATGTGCAGTTTTGCTCCTGCTATGTTTCCTCCCTTTTCTGCTTCCAGTCACTTTGCTGTTTAACTCCTAAGTCTTTGATTTCCATTCACCTGTGTTATGCCTCTCCATTTTTATTTCTTTTTTGAAGTTCTTACACTAGGGAGTTTATACAATATTTACACATATAGGTCTGGTTTATTTCACTTATGAGTATATGTTCAATATACATCCATTTATATATGAAGTCTTCCAGTTTATCATTCTTTATAGCTGAGTAATATTCCATTGTATAAAAATACCACATCTTTTTCATCCATTCTTCGTATGATGCGCATTTTGGTTGTTTTCAAGATTTGGCTATTACGAATTGGGCTGCTATAAACATAGGTGCACAGATATCACTACGGTATGATGTTTTCAGTTCTTCTGGGAAAATTCCCAGTAGGGGGATAGCTGGATTGAATGGGATTTCCAGCTCTAGTTTTTTAAGGAGCTTCCACACTGCTTTCTATAATGGTTATACCAGTTTGCATTCCCACCAACAGCATAGAAATGTTCCTTTTCCCCACAACCTCTCCAACATTTGTTGTTGGTTGATTTCTTTATAATAGCCATTCTTTCTGGGGTGAGGTGGTATCTAAGTGTTGTTTTAATTTGCATTTCATGAATGACTAGCAATATGGAGCATTTCTTTATGTATTTGTAGGCTTGTTGAATTTCTTTCTCTGAGAAGTGTGTGTTCATCTCCAGATGCCCATTTCTGGATTGGATCTTTGAATTTTGGGACCCTAATGGTTTTTAGTTCTTTATAAATTCTAGATAGAAGACCTTTGTCCAAATACTTATTAGTTAAAATCTTTTCAAAATTTGTGGTTGTCTTTTCACTCTGTTGGTAATTCTTTTGAGGTGAAAAAACTTCTTAGCTGCAGGAGGTCCCAGTTGCTGATTCTTTCAAGTGCCAAACGTGCATTTTGATTTTTGTCCATGAACTCTTTGCCTACCCCGATGTTTTCAAGATTTTCTCCCACTTTCTCTTCCAGGAGATTTAATGTTTCTCTTTTAGTATTTAGATCTTTAATTCATTTTGAAAAAATATGGAATGCTTTTGCGTGTCATCCTTGCGCAGGGGCCATGCTAATCTTTTTTGTGTTGTTCCAATTTTAGTATATGTGCTGCCAAAGTGAACACGGTTCCTATCTGTTGCTTAGGAAGCAGCTATATAACTCAGTAGGAGTAGGAACAGGTTTTCCCAGTTAACATGTGATCCATCCATTTGCCAACCCACAGTCTTGGCTGCTTCCCTCCTTCCTGGAGGACGAATGCAGGGTGCTGGAGAGGGGCACCTGGATCCTGCATTGAATGATCCTGACAGGATGGGTGAAGAGTCCATGGTGGCAGATTTGAAGCCAACAAGGTGAGACTGCAAGGTCACAGACTAACCACAAGGGGGAGGAGCTTTCCTACAGCCACTCTTTCCTGTCAGATTCTCTCTCTTTTTTTTTTTTTTTCTGTCTTTTTGAGACAGGGCCTCTCTATGCAGTTCAGGCTGGCTTGAGCTCAGGCTGGTCTCGAACTCACACTGATCCTCCTGTCTCAGCCTCCCAAGTGTCCTGCGAGATTGCTCCTGGGTTATCTCCTTATCCTCTTTAATGAATAGAGCATTGAAGATCACCATAAACAGCAGAGAGCAGCTCCAGCCCTGAAATCCTTGTTTATCCTCCCCCAACCAGCTCATTCCCCTAGTTCCCTGCTGCTCTTCTTGTGAAATGCATCTTCTGGCTCCATATCCATTCATCTATTGATGGACATCTAGGCTGTTTCTAAACTGAGCTATTATACACAGTGCTGCTATAAACATGGCTGTGTATATATCGCTGTGGTGTGATGCTTTGTAACTTTTGGGAAATACGCATAAGGAGAATAGCTGGGTAAATGGAACCTCTCTTTTTAGTTTTTTATTTTTTTCATTTATGTATTCGGCACAGGGTCTCACTACATGATCGGACTCATAGTGGTCCTCCTGTCTTCAAGCCTCCCTGGTGCTAGGATTCCAGGTGTGTGTCACCACATCTGGACTCACTCACTGACTCGGCATATCCCAGACCATTGATTTCTAATTTCATTGAGCTGTGATCTGATAATATGTATGGGATAATTTCAATTCTTCTATATTTAATTAAGCATGTTCTATGAGCTAATATATGATCTATTTTGAGGAAAGTCTTGTGTGCCACTGAGGAGAATGGCTGTTCTGTTGTTGTAGGGTGAAGCGAGACGTAGGTATCTACGGAGCTCATTCATTCAGAGGGTTGGTTCAGCTGTGATAGTTCTTTGTTGATTTTTTTGTCTTGTTGATCTGTCTGTTGTATTGTGACAGTGGTGTATTTAGGTCTGCCATCACAACAACACAACTCTTTGTTTTGGTGCCAGGGATCAAGTTCAGGATGTTGCACTTGCCAGGCAGGTGCTTATGCTGCTGAACTGTCTCCCTTGCCCTCAATCCCATCATAACTCTTGTACAAAGACAAGCTACTGACTGGTCATGTTTTTCTTGGAGGCAGTGCATGGGATGTTCAAAGATAGCACTAAAACAACAGCAGGCTGAAAAAAGAGAAATGTATGTTCTCGAAACACAGTAATTAGAGAGTAATATGCAGGCTCCATGCCATGGTACAGGAGACCGTCTGCCTTCTGCAGCTCTCTGGATTCTCCTCCTCTTCTTTTTCTGGCTAAACACAGGCCAGACTCTTGTCTTGTCCCCTTCTGCCTGTCCCTGCCTTCTGGGAAGTCATGCTGCTGTACCTGGTGGCCCTCGTGGGCCTGTACTACCTCGTGCGCTGGTACCGGGAGAGGCAGGTGGTGAGCAACCTCCAAGACAAGTATGTGTTCATCACAGGCTGTGACTCGGGCTTTGGGAACCGGCTGGCCAGACAGCTGGACATGAGAGGCCTGAGGGTGCTGGCCGCGTGTCTGACAGAAGAAGGGGCCGAGCAGCTGAAGAAGAAGGCATCAGGACGGCTGCAGACAGTGATCCTGGATGTCACGCAGACAGAGAGCATCGCTGCAGCTGCCCAGTGGGTGAAGGAGTGTGTGGGGGACACAGGTACTCCCCAGATCCCTGTCTGTGTCTGTTGGTTTCCTCTCTGTGTGTGAGGTGGGCACTTTCTGTGTGCTCCCTGCTGAGAGTGCAAAGAAACCTTGAAGTGAGACTAACTTCCTTCCCTTCCTACAGTGGGAGCTTGAGCCTTTCTCTCTCCTGTCACTCTTGGAGCCCTAGTCCTGGTGAGAGAACCCTGCTGAGAATGTGACCTCTCTGTGCAGATTTCCTCTCTGTCCTCTGCCTGCTTTTGTGAGCAGAAGCTCTGGGTTTCTGGGTGCTGAGTGCCCAGTGAGTAATGAGGAATGTTTCAGGAGGAGAGCTGGGGCCTGGCACCCTGGTCTGTGCTGGCCAGGTATGTGCTGGAGTTAAGCTCGTGTCTCAGCACTGCAACATGTTCTTGCTGGTCCCCAACATGCACCACCAGGGAGCTAAGACCTTCCTGTTTTCAGAACAGCTAGGAGATTAGGAATTGTGTTTGGAAAGGCAAAACCTGGGCTCACGTTTCCTTTATCGTTCACTACACTGTATTGTCAGTGCTGTTGGGGAAGAAGGAGCATTTGGTTCTGTAATTCAAGAATAAATGTCAGCTATGACTATTGTAAAAAATATAGAAATGCACGAAATCATAAAAACAATTAGTGAATTATCTCACCACCAAGAGAAATGTTATTAACACTTTGATCTATGTGATTATTTTTTGTGCACTTCTCACACCCAGTCTTTTCACTTAAAAAAAGAAGAGGAGCTGATGTAGACTGTTTTGTGGTTTGCTAGACTCTACTTATTTAGGCATACGGAATGCTGTGTGTTGGAGTTGTTTCTGATGTGTTATTGTCATTAATGTCATGTTGGTGGGAACTGCTCTCCTGACATGAGTACATTTATGTGTATGATTGGATTCTTAGAGATAAAGTGGGTTAGCTACAGGGACTGTCTTCCCTGGGGTTCAAGGTGGGTTTCTGAGCAGAGGAAGTGCAGAGCTCATGTCCCTCTCTTGCACACTGTCATGCTGCACCCTGTACCCTGGGTCCCATGGGCTGGACTGTGCTCTGCAGGTGGCAAATGCTGTTCATTTCTAGAAGTGGCTGTGGGGCTATCCAGAGTTACCATGGAAAGATCATGATGAAGGGATTGTTCGGGATGGGGGGTGGCCTTCAGAGAGTGGCGACAGAGCCTGCTGTTCTCTGTGGCACAGTGTGGAGTTGTATAGTGAGGCTGGGGGAGGAAGGAGGGAGCTGTGCCCCATGCTAAGCCTTCTTGCTGGGATTTGCAAAGGCACCCTCGGGAAGGTGGCTTCATATCAGTGCCTCAGATTCAAGGTCAGTTTCCTGAGAACAACACAGGACTCTGAAATTTTCTCCAATCGGGCAGTGAGTCTTAGTGTTTCAACAAAATTCTACCAACATGTTAGTTTTCTCTTTTTCCTTCTCCTCTGTCTTTCCCTTCTTATTTCTCCCTTACTCCTGTCTTTCTTTTCCCTTGTTAAATGTGTGTGTACGTAATGTAAATTAGCTGCTTTAAACAACCAAAATAAAAAAGGTATAGAGTGTTACATGAATGTGTTAAAAAACAGTCCTGCTTTCTATGTTTTCAGACTAATGGACACACAGTATTCAATATATATTTGGGTAATGATCGACTATGATGTATATCTTAGTTACTCTTCTCTTGTTGCTGGGACAAATACCCAATATCCATAATTAAGGAAGGAAAGGTTTATTTAGCTCACAGTGGAGGTTTCAGTCCATACTCTGCTGGCTCCAAGGCAGAGTGGTACCGGGTAGAGAGCAGCAGTTCATGGCAGTGGGAAACAACAAAAAGCAAAGGCAAAAAGGAAGAGCAGTGGCAAGGGCAACAGACGGCAAGTCTGTCTCCCTTAGGCTGCATTCAGGCTCTCCACCCCAGGCCAAGTGAAGCACTCACACCAATAATCTCAGCACTGGATCACAAATTAATCACAAACTCTAGAAATCATCCCAGGATTGCATGAAGCTTTGGGGATAGAACTAGATACAAAGCACAGCAATGTGATATTTTGCTATCTCTCAGGTTTTGAGCTGGACCATGCAGAATCAAAGATATGAGAAGGCATCAATTCTATCAACGAGCAGCTCCAAAAAGTGCTGTCTGAGTCTTGGACATACTGAGTTGTTTGTGTTCTGTCCTTCTTCCTTCCCAGGAGAGAATGCTTTCCATTGCTGCAAGGTGGCATGAGCCCTAGCTGTGACCACAGACATGCAGTGTGGCTCTTCCATCTTCCCACTGTTCTAGGACTCTGGGGCCTGGTGAATAACGCTGGCATCTCCAACCCCTCTGCTCCCAATGAGTGGCTGAAGAAGCAGGACTTCATGAACATACTGAACGTGAACCTGTTGGGTGTCATCGAGGTGACTCTGAGCCTGTTGTCTTTAGTGAGAAAGGCACAAGGCCGTGTGGTCAATGTCTCCAGTGTCATGGGCCGGGTGACGCTCTATGGTGGTGGCTACAGCATCTCCAAGTATGGTGTGGAGTCCTTTTCTGACAGCCTCAGGTACTGGACCAGGTTGGGGTTCCGGGTTGCTTATGTTTCCAGAATTTTGGAGGAGCCAATTTCAGGGCTTCAGTTAGCTCCCTTCATAGAGGACTATCTTAGAAATACTTCCATCTGGATGTGGGACTCTTTTACTTTCTTGTTCTGCATTCAAGTGGTCCCTTTTTAGGAGCCACAATTTTATGTTTTGTTTATGGGGAAAGCCCAAGTTCAGATAAACATCTACTGCTGTGGAGGAGGGAAGATGAGAGGCTTCTGAGGTGAATTGGAACAGAACTTAGGACTTTGGGCCCCAAGCCACACACATGACCTTTGTGATCCAACTAGCCTGAGGTTTCTTACTCAACTCAATAGTTACTTATTGAACTTTTGTTTGACTGCATGATAAGTGCCTTCTAGCGCAATATTAACATTGTAGTTTTTTTTTGAGAGAGGTGAGAGAGAGAGAGAGAGAGAGAGAGAGAGAGAGAGAGAGAACATAGAGTCATCAGTGCCATCTCCTAGGGTGGTTGTGCCCAAGAAAACCATTATGACCATGGCAGCTGCAAGGTTTGTGGAGGTGTGCTGGGCGGGTGGTCACAGGTAGGCTGGTGAAGGTCCTGTGCCCTGGATAGGTGTGTGCTTCATGCTGATGGCAGGATGCCCCTGGAAGATGTATTTGCAGGATCCACTGGGGCCAGCCAAAACCCGAGGACCCTGCTGCCTGCAGAGCAGAGGTTTCTCAGACTATGGGTTGCGAGGACTGCATTCCATTCACATTGAGGCATACACCCTTGAAGGCAGCGCAGGTTGGGCAGCTTCCTAGGTAGAAGGGAAGCATGGACCTGAATGTGGAGGAGGTGACATGATCAAAGCCTAGAGATGTGTGGGATATGAAGGAAACAGAGGTAAATAATGTGGGAGTTTTGTTTGTTTTGAGACAGGGCTCACCTGTCATTCAGGGTAGGCTGCAACTGTCTTCTCTCTCAGCTTCTCCAGTGTTGGGTCACATGTTTCTACCTCACATAGGAGATATCTTCTCATGAATTCCTTTAGCAAACCAATAGGATTTATGTCACTGGGAATTTTGTAATACACAAAATGCTTGAAAGAATATGGAAACACACAGAGACAATTTTGTCACTGTTTTAAAACCAGGCTCTGGGGCCGGCAAGATGGTTGAGCAGTCTAAAGCACCTGCTTAGGAAAACTTAGGAACTGGGAGGACCGAGGTTCGATCCACGGCACCACATGCTGTGCCAGCCCCAGGGCAGGCTGAGCCAGCCATAATACAAAAATAAATAAATAAATAAACAAACAAACAAATAAATAAATAAAATTAAATAAAATAAATTAAAAAAAAGGAAAAAATAAATAAAATCAAGCTCTGGCACAATACAGATCCTAACCTTTCAAATATTCTCACCCCAATATTACATGAAGGTGGTGCTGTGTTCTCTAAATGTGTTTTGTGTACCAAGATTGCTGAAGTTCCTTGCCTGCTGCTGTGTGTGTTGCAGGAGAGAGCTCTGCTATTTTGGAGTGAAGGTGGCTATTATTGAGCCTGGTTTATTCAAGACCAACATGACCAGTAAAGAAACTTTCATATTTCACACAAAGGCATTGTGGAACCGGGTCAGCTCAGACATCAAGGAAATCTATGGCGAGAGGCTTCTGAAATTCTGTAAGTGATCTGAGGAGAGTGGGAAGATAAACTCCTTCTTGAAATCCTTTCTTATTATTTTTTAGTGTCTTCAATAGTATGACATCTGCCTCTGATTCTGTCTCATGCAAACTGAGGAGACTGGGGTCCATTTCTTTGGTGTCAGGAGGCTTCTGATCACCTAAGGAAGGCTTTGGGCTTATTGGAATTTGGGACACTCTTTTATCTGAGCCCATCATTATCATGAGGATAAAATTAAGAACAAGATGAGAGATGCTCACTCATGACCGTATGGCTTGGGCCTCTGGAACGAGAGGAAGCTTATTCCACAAACTTGGGTAGTTTCCAGTGTTCAAGAGACCTTCATTAGTATAGTCAAGATAACCCAGGGAGAGAGGTGGACTTGGCTTAGTGTGAAACCACAGTGTGTTGGGAGTGAGTTGTGGCACTTTCTGGGGAATATGAATTTATTTGATTTGCATGGGTTCTGGCTGTGGGGAACATTTTAATTTAGGGAAAACTTAATCCCTGGATTGATCATAGAGTGGAATAGTGGGAGGTAGACATAAACCTGGATTATTTATCCTTTTCTATAGACATCAACTATGCTTCATTTTGGGAGAAAGTGTGGATTTCAGATGTGTGCTCAGTGACAAATTGCATGGAACATGCGCTGACCTCCTGTCACCCTCGTACCCGGTACTCACCTGGCTGGGATGCCAAGCTGTTTTTCCTCCCCTTGAGCTACCTGCCCACATTCCTGGTGGATGCCTTTGTGTACTTGATCTTCCCAAAGCCAGCAAAAGCTCTGTAAAGCCAATGGTTCAGTGTGATTGGGGAAGATGGTTAAGGTGTGTGTGTTGGGATATATGAGGGAAGGACAGTGGGTGGGAGAAAGCAGATTTCATACAGCATGGTTTCCATCACCCTTTTCCTGTCAACATCTTTTTTCTCAGGTATTACTCAAGACTGGTGAAGTGAGAGGTAAAAACCCAAGCAGCTGTGTTGAGGAGTGGTACTCAACGTAACTCACTGAGGCTTGGTGGCCTAGGCAGCTGCTGAGGGCTCTGAGCAACATGGCCACGCATGAGGAATCTACACACCTGCGTGGCTGGGAGTGGGTGGGAGGGTGCAGAGCCCACACCTCACTTGCATTCCTGAAAAGGGGATGCATTGGCGTTGGCTACTGCCTACCTTCCCCCAGTGCAGACATGGCCTGGGTGATGTAGGGACCCCTGTCCTTTATAATCACTGTGTCTATGGTGTCAGGTGGGAGGGCAACATCAGACTATCCCCGTGGGCCTCAGGTTTTGTTTGGGCTTAGAACTCTCCTCGACAAAGATCTTTACAGAGTATATGCAAATAGTTACGGTTTGTGTCTAGATTTTGCCTGAAAGGTCATTGGGGGTTTATTCAGAGGTGGTTGAATCTAGAGTGTGGTGCCATGATTAAGGGTGACTGAACAATAAATCAGTCCACTGGC
>PVKN010000548.1:0-12953 GCA_004027915.1 Capromys pilorides
GAGAATCGAACTCGGAGCTCATGCCTGCCAGGCAGGTGCTTATGTCACTGAGCTATATCCCTGGTCATATATTATCTTTAGAAGCTGGTTCTGCCTACTCCTAGGCAACTTCTAGAACAATATTATAACTTCAGGCAATATTGAATTAGAATCAGTAAGCATTATTTTCAAAACTAATTATTTTATTTTATTTTAAGGATCTACAGGATGTTCAGGGTCTCACTACTAGATTAGAACCTGTAGTGATCCACCTGTTTACAGCCTTCCAAGTGCTGGGATTACAGGTGCGTGCCACAGCGCCCAGTCTCAATTGCTGTCTCAGTGTGCCATGGGGCAGGGCCACCATGGCAGGCCCTAGAATCAAACCCTTGGTTCCTGCTCCTGCTTACAGGTGCTTTAATCTGCTGAGCTATTGGGCTGGCCCCCAAAACTACTTAATTGTGAGAAATTTTTATCCATTGAGAGTGGGCCTAATTTTCCTTTTTAGAAATAGTTGACAGCCAACTTCTCCACTAAAGTGGTAATCAAGATGTTCTGTACTAATAGCAGTCAGAAGGAAGGTTTGATGTGAAGTAAGGGACTTCTTTCCTTGAGTTATTTAGAAAGCTGAGTGAGAGTGCTATTCGTAAATAGTTGAATCCTGGGGTCCCCGAGGGATTGCTTCTGGGGTTTCCTTGTGGGTATCAAAATCCAGGGATGTTCATGTCCCTGAAATAAATTGGGGTAGTGTTGGCTGATAACCTGCATACTTTTAAGTCATCTCTATCACTTACCTAATACGATGTAGATGCTGTGTAAATACTGGTTAACCAGTATTGACTAGAGATCGTGACCACACATGGGCTCTGTCCATGTTCAGTGCAGGCACAGCCACCTTCACGGTGCACATCAGCCACAGTAGAACTTTTCCTGATGTAGCGTCAGTCTGCTCTTGCTTAGTCCACAGGTGGAGCCTGTGGATATGGGGTCGTACAGTTGCCACAGGTTTCGACCATGTCTCAGTTGAGAACAACCATCTAGTGGAAGAAATTTCATTTGTAGCAAAATACATTTTCTGTTCTTTGGTTGTAGTTATGCGGGACTTGCTCTTTCTTCCCTGGCCAATTTGCTTCCCTGTAAAACCAAACTGGACAACCACCGCCCCCAGCGAGCCCCAGGTCTCGCATCTGTCACCCTGGCAGCTGCAACAGGAGGGCTGGCTACTCGGACAGGCAGTGTGGACACCTTTGTGTTGCTGCCCTATGGTTTTGGAGGGCTTCAGACTTCATTCTGCAATAATAGGGTCATCTTGGGGTATGGTGGGGTCAGATTGTTGACCAGGAGACCAGGGCTAGGCCGTGAGTCAAGGCTGGGTGCAGGAGAACAGCAGGATCTAGAGGGGCAGCGCATGCCCACCAGAAGCAGAGCTGGCCTGTGCATGGGTGCAGGTGACGCATGGCGACGTGCTTTGCAGGTCTGGTACGAGTGCTTGCTGTGCAATCAGGTTGCTTTATTTGCTGGCTGTGCCAGTCAGGGACCTTGCCTGTGTCTATGTGGGAGGAGGGTGTTTCAGGATCAAGGACGAGACCTTGGGGCGGTGGCTGATGAAATGTCTCAGCCCCGCCGCTGGCCGTGATTTCCCTTCTCTTGCACAAGCTCACCTTTGGCTCCAGCTGCAGGTGGTAGCTCTGGTTCAGTGATATTGCTCTGTGCACATGTGTGCTCAGGAGTGTCCTGGAGGGCTGCAGAGCGTTACGACATAGCAAACCGCTTCTGGAACAGTGTGGCCAAAGGTTTCCAGAGTAAAGAAAGCAACCCAGGGAAGGGTTTGGCAGCTGGGTGCTTTGCATGTCAATAGCAGACAAGCACCACTTTTTTTTTTGGTATCAGATTTTGCACAGTTTATTTCCTACCCCCCACCTAAGTGGGAACCACTTTGCTGATGGTGACAGTGCAGACAGGGCTACCTGGCTTCCCCTAGCTCATGTAGCAAGTAAGTAGCTGAGGCTGAAGCACAGTCTTTTGACCCAGAAGGTCTAGGCTAATGCCTCTTAGATCTTCAAGTGCCAGCCACCAGTGGTGGCTCTGATTGAAGTGCTGGCAGTGAGGCAGTAGGTAGGTCCTGAGGAGGCGCTCGGTCTGGGCCTTGGCCCCTAGACGCCATGGAGTTGTGAGAGTCTACATCACATGGGGCATGGGTTCCCTTCTTTAAATCTCACTTCACATGTTCCAGAGCAGAGAGATTGACTGTTGTTGTCTCCTTCCTTAAACTGCTGTGAAAACAGAGGTGCTGATGGGAAAGCGTTGCCAGGCAGTGCTAGCCTGCCAGCGGCCTTTCTCCTCCTTTTCCCTCCCAATCCCTGCTCCTCCTGTCTTCAGTTCTTTTTTGCGGTTGCTGCTCTAACCTCGCTTCACCCTTCATCTCCCTGGCACCCGCTGTGTGCGTGACAGCCAGTCGCCTGGCATGCAGGTGGCTGGCTGTTGTTGACTTTGTTGACAGCTGGCTTGCGGGAGGAGTCCTGCACCCCATCAAACCCAGGTGAATGGAGAAGGGACGAACAGTGTCTTTGGGCCCAGGGAATATAAGTCAGCCACTTTTGAAGACGTTCTCTTTCCCTACTTTTCTTTTCGTTCCTGGGATGTGGGTTACATGCCTGCTATTGAGAAATTTCAAGTGAGTGTAAATAATAATCATATTTTGTATTTTAAAGAAGTCTCAGCCAGGACCGAGGGGGCAGGGCTGATGCATTAGTTTAGTTTTAGTCTCAGTGACTCCATAGTGAACAGTGGCCTCTACTGATGAAGGCGTGTTGTGTGCAACGCGCCTTAGAAGGCTGCGTTACAGTGAGCAGCGCTTACTCACGTTCTTTGCTTTACGGAGCCTCTTGTGCTTCCAGAGTCCAGATGGGGCCTTGCGGCATGCGTGCTGCCTGCCAGGTGGAATCGTGCCCAGCAGGCTGTGGCCTTCTGTGTGCTGGGGTGGACACAGTACCTGGCCAGCCCCCTTCACTGTGGGATGAGAGGCCACTGAGCTTGGGAACACTGAGGATATGGGAACTTGTGCTTGGGGTTTGTTGTAGGAAGAGGCCTCATTCAAAGTCAGGCTTGCTTCCGCCTTTCCCATGAGCCTCCTGGTGAGTAAAACAGGATGCGCACAGTGACAGCTAGTGATGGACAGGGTCTCGTCTCCGTGACTCCTCAGTATGGTGAGATTTCCAGGCTGTGGTTGACTTGGGGTAATGGAAAGACGGGAAACAAACACAGACACTGGCTGTGGGTAGTTCAGCATTATATGGAGTGCAGGTTTCTGCCAGGCACGTTGTGGGGTAAACAGAAAGGTACAGATATTGTGGGGGTTTGAGTCTTAGTGCTACCCAATCCTGGCATGTAACCTCTGTTTGGTCATCTTAAAATGGGGGTAGAGAATTGGGCATGGTGGCGCATACCTCTCATGTCAGCAGTCTGGAGGCCAGGGTAGGAAGGTTGCAAGTTCAAGCCTACCCTTCGCAGCTGAGTAACCTGAACCCTGTCTCAAAATAAAGAATGGGCTGGGAATGAAGCTTAGTGCAAAGGCCTTGGGTTCGAATCCCAGTACCAATAGATAGATAGATCTATCTATTGGATAGATAGATAGCCAATGAAAGGGGATAGATAACAAAAGGCCTTCAGAAAGTCATGGCAAGGACACAGGGCCGTGCAGCACTTCCTGCAATCTCTGGTGCTTGGAGCTCTCAGGCAGCCGCCCTGGGTGTCAGGCAACATCCTGTCATCAGTGGCTGAGCTCCCTCCGGGGTTGGTACTGTAGTTGACTTTGGTGTCCCCAGCTTCTCATCATGCAGGACAGTGGACCTGAGGGCGAGGAAGGCCTAGCTTTACCACCCTCAACGTTTCGCCCATCCTGAGCATCTGCCACGGAGGCCTGTGGTGGACAGAGGTGGGTGGCGGTCCAGGTTCCGCAGGTGAGCTATGGGGAGCAGGCAGCAGAGACTTTCTGCTAATTGGAGGTGTAAATACCAGCCAGGGGTAGAGTCTCCTCTTGTTGGTTGGTGTCGTTGGTTTTAGCATCCTGTGGAAGAGATAATTGGAAGAGATAATTAGAGCTGTGTCCTGGGGAGAAGGTTCAGGCAAGTGGTAAGACTGGAGTGGTCAAGTCTAGGAGCTCTGTCTCCAGCTGGGGGTGGGAGCTGCTTCCCCTGCTGAGCATATAGCTTCTGTCCCTGTTAACGACCTGCACTTCCGTCAAAATTTTTATCTGATAGAGAATTCTCAGCAGGAACAGTGATGTCACTGTTTTCTTTCCAAAGCGCGGCTTGTGTTGCTCCTAGCGCTCTTTTCCTGGCTCCTCTAGCCCAAGGGGGGAGGCAGCTGAGGCTTCTCAGCCCCATCCTGAGCTTCCAGGCCCCGCAGGTCACTCCCGCCAGTCTCGAGACCCACAGAGCCATTGCACTGTGAATGGGGCCCTGGTTTTTCTCTTCTAGCTGATCCTCATCCTGGGAGCGCCCAACTCCCTCATGGAATCGAGCATTTTAGGTGGTGTGCGGTGGCTCCAGGTCTCAGGTCCACCCCAAAGGCTGTTCCGAAGGGGCCAGGCCACGGGGAAGGCCAAGCACGTCTTCAGAGTCAGATTCTATGGAAGCTTTGTGCAGACTTCGGCCTGGGCCACCTGGCTGCATCTTATGGAATGAGGAAGCACTGTCTGGGACACAGGGTGCTCACCCCCAGCCTGTGCGTGCAGCCTGAGTAAACTGCTGACTCATCAGCCTTGGTGCCATTCCCCTCCCCCACTGCCTTGAGTGCTAGGTCAGCATGGATCTAACACAGTCACCATGGAGATAGTCTCCAGCCTCCACTCCTGGCTGCTTCAGCAAAGGCGGGGGTGTCCCCCAGAGGAAGGAGCCTAAAACATGAAGCCCCCTCTACAACTTGGAGGGGCTTTGGGTCTCTGGACTCAGAGCCCCTATGATTTTAACAACCCCATTCTTTTGACCTGGAGGTGGCGCTGCCTTCTGAGGCCAGGTGAATACCTCCCAGAAAGGCTCTCTGTTGGGTGGAGCCTCTGCAGACCCTACCCCATTCCTATCTGAGCTTTGTGACTTCCTTTCTGACTCCGTGACTTTCTGGGTCCTTTTGGGGGGAGTTGCCTTAATGGAATGACGGTTCTTTTTTCTTTTTTGCTCAAATGTCCTGGCAGAGAAATCTCTTAGTGGGCTGGACCAGCCCAGTGCTGTGCCTGTAGTGTTCTCGAGAGGCGAGCTGGTGCAACATTCCACGGCTTAGTGCAGGGAGGCTCTGTCTTTCTCACAACTCACACTGCTGCCTCTGGCTTTCCTACAGCCAGTGCGTTGTCTCCTTTTCAACATGGCATCATGGTCAAAAGACCTCCTTGTCTTTAACAGACCACATGGTGCCCTGCTGCGCATAGTAGGTGCTTGTTTGACCTCAACCCAAGTCATAGAAAATTGACTGACCTAGAGCCCAATAGGTGGTGAGGAGGCATTAGGATGTACACAGAAAGAACCCTGATGTCTGGGTGCCTTGGTTGGAGCGTGGCTGTGCCTAAGGGCTGGCTCATGAACGTGGATGTGTTGGCTTCCTGTTCTGCAGCAGTGCCTGGAAGCCTGCTCATCAGAAATAAAAGGAACTGGATGCATGGAAGGAACACAGTGTAGCCACTCTTGCAGCTGGAGCTCTTAGGCCCTTTCACAGCAGTTTTCAAAAGCTGTGGTTCTGTGCGGGTGGCAGTTTCCTAACTGGCCTGCTCGCTCTGAGTCCGGCCCGGGCTGTATCTGGGGTAGAGCTGCCTCGCCAGCAGATGGCCGCTACCAGCTGCTGCGGCTGTGAAAGCCGCCTGTGTGGGAGAACTGAAAATTGGCCCAAAAGTGCTAGCCTGTGAAAGTTTATGCTTAAGTTTTTAATTGTGCACTTATTTCTCTAGTCTGTAATTTGGCCTTTTAGGGGAAACTAGAATGATTTTTGAGAGGTGGAATACATAGGTTAGAAGGTTTTGGCTACTTGCTGGAAGCCCTTGCACTGCAGGAGGCTTTAGATCTTGCAGGATATTCTGTGCTCCCGCTCAGATGTCCCTTACAAAGCAAGTTGAGAGCTCCACTTAAAGACAAGCCCACTGAGACTAAGAAAGAGTGGTCATGGTCCTCCAGGGCCGGGTGACAGGTGAGAAGCAGTCTCAGGACGCGATTGGTGTCCCGACCGCCAGGAATGACAGCGGCTTGCGCACTGCCAGCCCATTCATTCTCCTTTCTGCCTCCTAAGGCCAGCCCTGCCCAGAAAACCATTTCTCTGAAAAGGTGAGATTTGCATTTTTGAATCAGAAATGCGTACCCTGAGACCTGACAGATTTTGCGGCACATGTTATTGCAGCCTGCAGGCTGTCTGTAGTGTGGGACAGGTGACCAGGTGATCCGAAGTGCTGTTCTACAGACCGAAGCACCATGTCAGGCCGTTGCTAGGCGTTTGCTGGACACCTGCCCTCTGAGTGTGCAGGTAGCAGACAGCCTCCTGTAGGGCTTCTGCCACTGGGCTGAGCCCTTCCATCTTGGGCTCAGCTTTAGGTCCCGTGTCAATCTTCTCTGCCTGGTCTTTCTCCATCTCAGCAGCCATTTGACTTCAGCGCCCTTAATGTGCCTGGCACTGTTGAGGAATAGGTGGCTGTCCCCACGGCGGCCGAGACTCGGCCCCACTGAGCGGCTTCCTCCTGCTTCCCTTGCGAGTCCCACTTTCTCTCATCGCTGTCCAGCTACCGAGCTGCTGGAGGTGAGAGCTCTCCATCCCCACCTCTCCCTCTTCTCTCCCCTGTCCACGCACCAGCTGCATGAGTCCAGATCCCCGCTCCTGGCCGCACCTCACCGTTGTTCCTTTCACAGCCTGGGCTGAGTGCATCTTCTGAGACCGTGCCCACTCGGCTCCAAACACCTTTCTGCTGTCTGAGCAATACCAGTCAATTAGGGTTGTTTTATCGTGCAAAATGAGTAGTCTGAGCGTGGCCAAGGTGTTGAGACCGGCTGTTGTCTTCTTGGCCCCATACCATCCCTGCACGGGAACACGTGGGCGAGCAGAACACGCTGTAAGTCAGTGTCACCAGCTGACGTCACTTGCGTCGCTTTCGATCTTTGAGCTGAGTGGGGAGAGCAGGCAGTGACCCTGCCTCTGGCTGGCTGTAGATTGAGGACTACTTTGGGGCCTCCTTTGTTGCTTGGTTTTCTTCTAAGCTTAAGTGCTTACAGTTTACAAATTTAATCTTTCGGTCTAATTTGTGAATTCAGCGCCTCTCCATTGTGTAGATGAGGTGTCTCGGTCTAGAATGTCAAACTGTTCGCGTGTTGGATTTATTTGTAGTTGGTTAAAAAAAAAAGAAAAAAAGGGTGGTGTGGACAAGATTGAGGCCAAGCATGTGCTCTGGTCACTGTAGCCTTTCCGTGTTGTGGTTCTCAAGGTGATCGGTCAGATTTAGGGCAGATTGAACAGGCGCATGGGGACAGAAATCCGTGTAGCGCCGTCACATGTGGCCTTTTGTAAGAAAGGCAAACGTTTGTGGGGTTCCCATGACTGTACGTGGAACTGAAGCTCAGTGTTCTCGGTAAGGTGGCCGTCTCTCAAGGAGCGTGAGGTCCTCTGCCTCAGTGCTTCAGAGGAAAGAGGCTTTGGGGTTGGCTGTCCCTCGACTGCTGCTGCTTCTCCTCCCTGGGCCCTGCACTGCTGGAGCCTTGGGAAGGACAAGGAGGCCCTGTTGCCCCGGCCTTCCGCCGCGGGGCTGTGTCATCCGGCCTTGCCTTGCGCCTCCTCTCTGTGTTCCTGACTCGGGCAGGGGAGGGTCCTTTCACTCTGGAGGCCACAGCACCTACGAGCTTCGGGGCACACAGTGAAGGGATCTTCATGGTCGAGCACGCTGGCGTGGCCGTCCTCGCTCAGTCACTGCTCCCTGTCTGTGGATGGCAGAGCGCCCGGCAGCTCTTCTGAGCAGATGCCCGAGCACAACACAGCTGGTCATGTAACAGCTAGATCTGGTTCAACAGCCTCAGCTCTGGAACTGTGCAGCCTTTGACCCTACCTCCATTTTCTCCTTGTAACCATTGGCCACTGTCCTATTTTCAGTTTATACACATTCAAACGGCTTTTAGTCCATATAAATTATTACGCTGTTATGATTATTGCTCTCTCTGGTTTTATTTCTCTGCATAACATCCTTTAGATTCTTCTTTCCTTTCTTGAGGCTGAATAAGAGTGTGTGTGTGGGGGATGGGTACAGTTTCTTCTGCTGCTCTTTGTGGAGGGCCCCCTTAACTGGTACCACATCATTTGAGAGAAACAAAACCAAGTGTTAACCTGAAACCTGTGGTCCAAATGCCCAGAGTCACTGGAGAATCCTCCTGGTCCTAGTAGGGTCAACAAGGACTTCTCTGGAGGAAGCAATGGAGAACAGATATGGGGAGATCGAGGCCTCATGTACTTGTGTTTGAAGGATGACTGTGTCCTGCTCCCCGTGGCCGCCCAGCTCAGGCCCAGTGAGCTGCCTGTCTCCCCTAGGGGGCTTGCCACCCCCTGCCTGAGCTACGAAGAAGACTGTCTCAAGCAGAACCCAAGACGTTAAATATTTAGTTGACTTATTTCACTGTGGGGATGTGGTGACTCGTAGTGAAAACTAACCACTTGCCTTTCTGACAGGCCCTGGAGAAGCAGCTTCCTGGTTAAACACTGAAAGGCCAGTGTCCTGGCAGTGGCACTAGCCTCACCATTGCCTTTCCCCGTGGGTTAGGTTGGAGAGTGGGCAAGGACAGATGGTGGAAGTGTAGCTGGTGGGGTGCTCCCAGGCGATGGGGAGCTGTCTTGCTTTCCCAGACTCCCTTGGTCTGGGTTTTCAGAGGGCTGCAGAAAGTGCTGTGAGAGTCCGACCTCCCGGCCCAGCCATTTGGGGTGCTGTTCCATGAGCCCCATCGCGGCTCAGGGAGGCACTGCAGCCCATGTTCTGCTGTTCAGTTTACTTTTCATATAGTAGGAACACGAGGTATCCCAACAGCCCGAGCGCCCCTCCCGCGAGGTGCAGGCCAGCTCCTCCTACCGCCTGAGCATCTGTGCACAGAGCCTGTGCGCCTTGCTTTCCCACTGGTTGACGCCTGTAGCTTCTTGGGGGATTCTGACTCCTGCTCCTCCTTGCACCCTCTGACAGGCACTTCAAGGAGGCAGGGAGAAGGCCTTGGAGTGGAGGCCCGTGGCTGGCCTGGGAGCCACATGGGTGAAGACCAGCTGTGAAATGCTGGGGCCCTCTGTGGCCTCCTGGGACCTCGCTCTGCACCCTGGAAGTCAGAGTTGCCTAGTGCCTTCCATGAAGGCTGTGGGTTAGGGCAAGAGAGGAACAAACCCTTTTCCCCTAGAAGAATGCCATGACCACTTCCTCCAGGACACACACACACACACACACACACACACCCCGCCCACCTTTGTGCGTGAAGCCTTACCCACCAAGTGTCTTTGTGTGAAGTGGAGATGAAGAGTGGGAGAAAGTCGAAAAGTCGAAGCAGTGGAAAGAAAAACTTTGCTTTCTTTTAGCTGGAAACCAGGCCTGCTGCCATAGCCCTTGCATCTGCCTGGAAGGCGGTGTTGGTGACACGTGCAGTTCTGCCCGGAGCCACACATTTCCCACAGGATGTTGATGAGGGGCCACATGACCAGGACCCCCCAGTACCAGAAGTCTGGGTTAAAGTCCATGATGCTTGTATCCAGCCAGCTAGCGATCAAAAATAATGCAGCAACGCTTTAAAAGATAAGGCGAATGAGACAAGTCCTAAAGCCACAGTATCTTGCACCAACTCTGTTGCGTTCCCATTGCCTCCCTCCGCCTGCCCTCGGACTTCCAGCCCTGTGGGCTTCTCCTGTGCCCTCTTTCAGCCGATGCTAGCTGAGTGCTGCTCTGTGTCAGCCACAGCACAGCCAGCGAGAGTCCCACCTGCAAGAACTGCAGTCGTAGTGGGGGAGACAAAAAGAGAAAAGGCAAGGGCCGGCGGCCAAATAGCTCAGTGGATTAAAGTGCCTGCAAACAGGCGCAGGGGCAGGGTGTTGCATCCTCGGACCTGTCCTGCCAGGCCGCCCCTGGGTGTACTGAGATGGCAATTGAGACTGGGTGTGGTGGCACACGCCTGTAATCCCAGCTCTTGGGAGGCTGTAAACAGGTGGATCACTAGGAGTCCCATCTAGTAGTGAGGCCCTGAACACCTCGTAGACCCTTCCCTAAAAAAAAAAAAAAAAAAGTGAAAATGGGATAGTGTGATGGTGACGTGGAGGCACAGGGACCCAGCTCAGACAGGGTTCCAGGAGGCAGAGCTCATAAGGCCACTTAGCCCGGGTGGCACCCAGGCCAGGTGCCAGGATGCCTGCCTGCCTGCTGGCAGCTTGTGACGGCTTTATTTCCCATGAAGATTCTCAGATGCCAGTTTAAAAGGACATTCAGAGCTCTGTTAGGTTGTCTGTTAACCCTCATAGGTATGAGCTCTGTGAGATTCTCCCTGTGTGAATGTTAATCACCTCCTGTTAACCATATATGAGAAAGTGAAATGCAAGCTCATTGAACACCTGTCTAAACCATTGGGAGCAAAGCACTTGGTACTTGGTTATGACACTGCCACTCTGTTCTCATGGCACTGTTCAAGTTTTACAAAAGACAGTGAGTCTGAGCTTGTGTCCTGCCTGTCCCCTGCTTGTCCTCCTTGTTCTTGAGTGTGCTTTTCTATCCTGCGGGCGCTGTGGAGTAGGGAGCAGGGGCCTTCGGTGTATGAAGAAACCTACATCCCAGGCCCAGGGTGGGAGGCCAGGGTCTTGGACTCCTGCTCTGCCAGCTCTGCCACCGTGTGTGGAAGGCAAGGTGGCTTCAGGAGCTGGGTCCCCAACCAACCCTTTTGACAGCCATGCAAACTTCAGTTTGTCACCTGTGAATTATGAGAGACCTGGTACCAGGCCTGCCCTGTTGCTGTTGTCACTGACAATCTGTCCTTGGTGATGTGGAGCACAGAGGCCAGTGACAGATCCTGGCATAAATGGAACGGGGAACAGAAATGGGAGAAACACAAGTGTGTGCCTGGGGTGATTGGGACCTGGGGAACGACAGTCATCTCCACGGACGGAGGCCTCAGGAGATGCCCCAGGGCTGGGCCCCCCATGCAGGTCATGGAGGCTCAGGACCCTGTGTAAAGCCCAAGTCTTTTGCTTTTTAGACATGTGACCCGGGGCAGCTTGCGCAACCCACGCACGTTGTGCAAAGGCAGATGGAGCTGATGGAAAATACTGAGAACGTTACTGTAGAAGGAGGGCGGGTAGCCGCCTGCCTCTGAGGAGGGCTGTTCCCCGATCCCTCTCCCAGGGCAGTTAGGGCGAGATGAGGGCCGGGGCCCAGACCTCCTGGAAGCACATGTTCCCTGTGCTACAGTATTTCCTCCTCCAAGGTAGAAACTCCATACCTACCACATGGAGTTGTCACTAACTTGAAAAGTCACATGCAAGGCGCAGCCCAGGGCTGTGAGGGAGCCGTGGAGCCCAGGTTGGTGGGGTTCAGTCTGCGCCTTTCTTCAGTCTCTGAGCTTCCAGTCTGCTCGAGTTCTGAGCAGTGTGGTCAGGTGGCTGAGCTCCAGATGCAAGGTGTGGGGCCTGGGGAGCCAGGACCTGCAGAGGCCCTGTGCTCCTCTCCTGTCTGTAAAACATCTCACCTCAGGATGAGTCTTGCTGCTTAAGACATTAATCCTTTGGCAATTTCTGATTTAGCTGAGATTCCCTTTGAAGGTCCAGATAACTTTTCAAGGACTTTTCCAGGTTGCTGCGGTTTTCCAGTAACAAATGGAAGAACTGAATCAAGGTCTTTCATAACTGATTGGAGGAAAATTAAGGTACAAGGGTTCAAGGCCATGAGGCCTTCACATTTGCTCCAGCCCTGAGGGAGGAGCCCGCTGGGCCAGCGGACCTTTGGTGCATGCTCCAGTTATGTTGAGGTTGGAGGCAAGAGTTGGGGACCTTGCTCCTTGGCAGTAGCGTCAGCCGACCTGAACGTCACTTTCCTGCCCCTGGTATTCCAAGGAGAGTCCCTGGGAAGAACATTAGGCACACGCTCCTGTCTCCCCGGCTCACGCTGAGTAGACGGCATTTCCATCTGGTGGCTGCTGCTTACATAATTCTGATCGGGAAACCATCAGGGTTTGTGGCGGCCCACGGATCACTGAAACACTGGTTCTTGGGTGCAGACTCCTGTTGCTGAATCTGATTGATCCCTGTTCTTTTTTTTTAAATTTTATTTATTTATTTGTTTGCTTGTTGTGTTTGTTTGTTTCTTTATTTATTCATTTTGTGGCTGGCTCAGCCTGCCCTGGTGGTGGCGCTGGCGCAGCATGTGGTGCCGGGAATCGAACTGCAGTCCCTGCAGTTGCCTGAGCCCTCCTAAGCAGGCGCTTTAGACCACTGAACCATCTCGCCGGCCCCGATCCCTGTTCTTATAAAGGATTTCACAATCTGAAACAACAAAGCAAGCGAGATTTCTTTGTAACAGTTCACTTGGTTGCTCAAAGAGTGAGTTGAGAAAGGCACATTTCTGCCCCATCCAGTCCAGATTCTAAACTGTGCTATCATAAATCACATCCGCCAGGCATCGTAGTGCACGCCTGTAATCCCAGCACTTGGAGACTGAGGCAGGAGGATCAGCGTGAGTTCGAGACCAGGCTGGGTTACAATAGTGAGCTCAAGGCCAGCCTGAACTGCATAATGAGACCCTGTCTCAAAAAGACACACATACACACACAATCTTAGGAGTTTAATTGTTTGCAATTTAATAATAATAAAAAAAATCACATCAGATGAAGACACAGTGAAAGATGTGGGGGCGCTGGAGGAGCCTATCCTCCCTCCAGGTGTTCTTTCTTTATCCTACTGGCTGTGATACTACACAGTTCCCGGAGCTGAGGCCTCTGGTGGGCTCCACATCCCTC